>JAODUP010003227.1:0-27363 GCA_025642065.1 Paralvinella palmiformis | reverse complement strand
TATATATATATATATATATATATATATATATATATATATATATATATTTCATGGGTCCAGGCCTTTTGCCCTTCTGGTCTTTAGCCTCTTCAATCAATCAATCAATCAATCAATCAATCAATCAAACAAACAAACAATATTTATTTCAAACTGTACAATAATACAATATTTTCATTCATGGGCTAAATGTTCTATACATATGTGCAGTTTGGGGTCTACACCGAAGATCGTTTGATCTGTTTTAGTGGAGAGACCTATGTGCTAAAAAATCCATACACGTCTTGGTTTCGTAGATTATCAAAATATAAATAGATGCAATAACAAGTAGCATAACTTCAGAATATTTCGAAACCACTGTTTGCAAGATAAACATCTGAAAACGCTTAAGTGACACGTGATGTCATGTAGACGATGAAAAATGGCGATGTTAATTATTTTAGTATTGAGTTATGAGGTGCTTTTTAGGCAATTTGTAAATGATTTGATGGAATTATTTATTCTCAGTTCAGGAGGAAAATTTGACCACAATTTGGGCCCTTGGTGAATGAATGTTGTTTTTGCGATTTTACTCTTCAGCCTTTTTTTGCACGTGTGGGCCTAATCATTGTCGAGTATTATACTCGTGAATTTCGGCATTTGTAGAGAAAATTGTGAACAGTGTGGTTGATAGTTTATCATGTACACAGGAGTATATCAGTTTGCACAACTGTAATTTAACAATTCCTGAACAATAACTTGTGTGTTCATTCTAGGAAACATTGCAGAAATTTCGTATGCATCGTTTTTTAATTATTTCTAGTCTATGTAGCCTATATTGATATGCAGCTCCTCATACTATGGTGCCGTAGGATAGATGTGAATGGACAAGGCTATGGTACAGATTATCTGCTGCCACAATTTAAGGCATATGAACCACTGAATATTCTCCTCACTACATGACAGTTAGCAAGCAGATCTCGGATGACAGTTTTGAGTAATTAAGAGATTGAATCCCTACAGCTATGTGCATACCATAAATCTATTTTGACAATCATGGACCTAATAACAAATAACAAACCGGAGAGGCTATTGATCGGATGCAATATTTCATACTGGTATTATTATACCTGTACTAATGCGCTTTAGAATACTCTTCTTAGATATTATATTGGGTACATACAATTCACGTATTAACAATATAAACGCACGTCAAATTTGGTAAAAGTGTGTCTTTGCCACTATTTTCAAGTGTCAGTTTATAGAACGACCATGTCATCAATCGACTACTATTAGAGCGTGTCTGGGGTGCTGTTTGTTGTGTGTGGTGTGGGGGGGGTGTTGAGCAGCACTAGACGAACATTATACCTCAATAACCACTTTCTTCACAGGTCAGTATATAGAATTAGGCCATGAAAAGACTACTATTAGGGTGTTTGTGTGTGTGTGTGTGTGTGTGTGTGTTGTAGTGAGAAGGTAGCCAGTTACTAGACAGCTCCAACATACCACCGAAGTTACACAAACTAACACCCCCCTCGCTTCATGAGTTCGTCGTTTTATAAACTGACACATACATTTACCACAATTTGGCGTCTAGGAGAGTGTGACCTATCTATAATTATTGGTCGTTTTCTCTGACATATCAATGAATATGTTGAAAAATTGTGCAGACAAAACACTCCACTGTCTCTTGTGCCTCGTTACCTGGAATATTCTCCTGTATTTACCATTCCATTTAAGAGAAGTCGACAAGTTACAATAACACCTGTACAACGGAACCCAACGATCATCTGGGATTTTACCATATCATATATACAACAATACTTTGTGCCGGATAGAATCAAAACACTTTTCAGCAAGTAAACTACACAACTATTAAGGTTAGTTATTGGTTTCACCACCTTGTGTATGTGCTGTGTGTATATGTGTGTGCATGGGTATGTGTGTGTGCGTGCGCGTAGAAAGAAAATAACCAGTAATTAAACATCTCCAACATACCAGCTAAATGAAATAGCACAAAACAATTCAAGATGGTCTACAAAACTGCTGATTACCTCATAAATAACCTGATGGAACTCTTCCTGCTTGTGATTTATGTTAAACCTGATATAGTCGTGATAAGTGGTATAAATGTCGGACTGGTTACTTCGGCCTCCTAGACTAGTAGCTTGCGCCTAATATGTTGGTATATACCGGATAGTGACGACTAAAGACAATACACGCTTTTAAATTAAATATGTTTAATTACGTGGTATTCTGATTAACTAGATTATCCTTATAAGAAAATTTGTACTGACAATTATTGTTTAGAATAGTTGATTTGATGATGCTACATCGTACTTTAATTGTATGTATATATAAAATATATGTCCATTTTTATGTTAAATGCCACAAAATGGAATGGGTTATTATAAAGTTATGACTTACAACAATGTGAAATCTGGCACTATTGACAGTCATTCTGAATTCCAAGATGGCCACCAGGTATTAAGTAACACCAGGCTATTTCACATATATCATAATTAAGACTTAAAGACTTATCTACTTATCCTGAAAGTCAAAAGATGGTAGAAAATGTGGTTTCCGCTGTTTTCAATGACAGCCATTTTGAATTCCGAGTTTACCAAGAGTCATAGGGATTTGTCAGTGTCATCATTAGATTTCTCATCCTCAAAAACATAGTTGTAGACACCAAGAGTTAGTCTCTAACTATCCTAGAAACCGAGTTATAGGCGAAAACCTAATTTCGCGAATTTCACTGACGCCATTTTGAAAATGACTTAACATGGGTTGTCCATTCAAATTTAGTGATGTTGGCATCCATTTTTCATGTTGGCACAGGTTCCAGGAACACAATAAAATACGTCTCATACGTTCCTTGGGGCTGCACCGGGGGGGGGGATCTTTTCAGACCCACGGACTAGTAGGCATAAGATCTTATATTAAATCGATAGATCAGATATTATTTCGGTTAAGTTCTGGATTGTCCACTCGAGGACATACCCTGAAACTAGTAAAAAAACACACGCTAGACATATAGGCGACATATAGTCTTATAGTCTGTTATTAATAATTCATTATCTCTGTGTGTTTCCCAAGATTCATGAAAGTTGTCCTTGTAAAACCATTAAGAAACAAACTAGAGTATGGCGAGTAACATTCTAAACAATTACAGAAATGTTTCAAATCTTACATTTCTATCTAAAGTTATAGAAAGGACATTTGGTTTCCATCTAAACAAATATTTGATCAATAATAACCTTAATGAATCACTACACTCCGCATATAAAGTGGTCACTGCTGTAAAACACCTTGGTTTGGGTGACAAATGATATGATGTCAACTGATCAAGGTAAGCCAGGATTACTTATTCTTCTGGACCTGTTTGCTGCATTTGAACAATCTGGAACAACACTCCCACAGAAATGTTGGTGTATCACATGGTTAAGTTCTTGGTCCTCTGGTTTTCACAATGTATACCCGTCTTCTATCGATCATTGCGCAGTAATATGGCGTTAAATATCACTTGTATGCTGATGACACATAGCTGTATATATCACTGGATCCTGACAATGAATTAAAGTTCTCCTTCCTTGAATAATTTAGAACATGGTATTGCTGATATTCGCCTATGGATGAATCAAAATCTTCTAAGATTAAATTATACTAAAACATATACATTATGCCTCAGTTGCACCACGATCCGCTATAACACGAAATCTGAGATAACACGGTCAGACACCCCGATTCGTGGAATCCACGAAAGAGTATTTTACGCGAGATGGCATGAAATCTTCCTCTGACCGATAAAATATTTCGAAATAATTTGAACGCTTTTCACAGTTTGTAATGCACACGTTAAAACACAGCCAAGGGCCACAACTTACCCACGAAGAGTATTGTCTGAGTTCACCCACTAAATAAGTTTATTCTGTTAATTCACAGCTATTTCGTATGTTTTATTTATTTCAATTATGAATCATATTTTGTGTATAAAAGATCTCTGTTTTGATCATATTGTATCAGTTGCTGCCTTCGTCTGAAAAAATCGACTATTTCTGGTAGATGAATATCACCAATTCAACATGGCTGTTACGTTTTGTGCAAATTTGCAGAAACATTTTATTTTCCACACAACGCTGAGGTAATATTTACAAATGATTAAACAATTACTGGGAACATTTATGAAATACACAGTTGTATGTAATTTTCAAGGATGGCGCAAAACCAGGTGAATACATGGACTCCCTATTGTCGCTCTCCCTAAGTGCTCTGTTTCGCTTCGAAGTCCACCTATAACACGGTCGACAAGTTGGGGACCCCAACGACCGCGTTATAACAGGGCCCTACTGTATTATTTGGGGTGTTAGTCGTGTGGAATAATACAGTGGCACTGAGAATATAGAAACGTGAACGATTCATCAGGGGACTAAAAATCGAATCAACTACAGCCGTGATGTGTGGTAGTAAAAGTCAGATCACTGCACCCCCCCCCCCAAATTTCAAAAAGAACAACAAAGACGCAAACAGTGTACAATTTACACAGCCTATCTTCTCAACCGCATCCGAATATGTTCGGTGCTATTTACTAGACGGTTAAATACCACACGTGAAATAGGAAAGCAGAATGAGCCAAAACAAAGTTGTTTCAATCTCTGACATGTATGGTTCTGCTCTGTTGAATTAGGCAGTGGTGTCTGTGTGCGCGCGCACGTATGTATGCGAGCGCGCGCATGGTCTCAGGTTCTCCTGATGTTTATGGTATGCATGGTTGATGGAGCGAGCTATATTCGTTACTATGTAGCAATATTCAATATTCTGATCGTATCAGTACTTAATTGATAACTCTAAAGATAATTTGTTTTTAATTGACTTAGTATTAACTGGCTGCGGCGTTGATCCCTTATCTCGTACATGGGCACCTGAGTAGGTGGATCATCTGGCTTGGCGACTTCATCTGGTGACTTGGCCGTCTTGGGGGGACCCCGGTCTAGACATCGAGGCATGAATTCTTCGGCGAACACGCGAACGATTTCACGTGCCGACTGGTCTCTGGTCGGATACACTTCCGCCCAGCCTGTATGATAGTCAATGATCGTAATGGCATACCGGTAACCGAGGTGGGCCACCGGGAATTTCCTCCATGCGTACATGCGCTGGTCGTCTATGGTAAACGGTGCATGTAGGGCATGCTCTTACCGCGAGTTGAATATCTCTACGTAGGCTTGGCCAGACATAAGCCTCGGTCACGCACTTCATGGATTTAGAAGTGGCCCTGAGACCGACTTCCTTATGAGCGCGTTCCAAGACTCGTTGTCAAACTGCGCTGGGAATTCAGCTCGTTGTGCCGCGCGTATTGCTGGTACATCAAATTGATCAGCCCGTAACCAATAGCAGTCCTCATCGACTTCGTCGACCTCGTTGAGCTCTTGCTCGTCATAGTCGGCCAAAATAGCGACTCCACACGGTCCGATTCAATGCGGCTCAGCATGTCCGCACGGATATTGTTTTTCCCCTGACGATATCTAATTTTTGCGCCATATTCAGCGATTAATACAGCCCACCGTTGGATCCTGGTATTCACCATTTCTTTGGTAAATAATGACTCTCCCTACGTCGCGGGAGTGATCGGCCGTATCGCGCGAATAAATAATAATGTCCGATATTACTCATAGAGGTGTGAGAACGGTAGACTGCATCGACGGGTGTCGAGGGTGATTTAACCTAGCATTACATCATATGTTCGAGCCTGCAGTATTAAGACTTGCACTGTTGCAAGCAGACGTGGTAGAGTTATCAACAAAATTGATGCTGCTGTTGTAGCTGCTGGTGTTGTCACTGGTGTTACTGCTGTTAATGCTACCTTTCCTACAACCGGTACTAATGTTGATACCACCAAAGGAGTAGTACTAACGATAGAAGTATGTATTTTGTAACTGCATTGCGAAAGCATTGTTACGATTTGTTTAACCTAATTCGGAAAACATCATCGATTCCTGTATCTACGTATTACATGTATGAGCTGTGCATCGATTTTTACTATCGTTCTAGGGTTTCTAGCCGTGACACTGGTTGGCCTGAATTATGTTGCACGACATCCGGTTCTGTACGAAGAAACGAGATGATAGATGATGGTACGCTGCTCGTCACGGCCTTCTGGGGTCTGATCATTGCCGTCTTGGTCACGTATGTCATGATGCTGTCCATGCAGCTGGCCAACGCCGCTTCCAAGACGGGCGAGGAAATGTCGTCGCTGGAGTTCAAGTCCATTCTCTTCGGCACAAGTCTGGTCGACATCACCTCGATCTCTCTGATCGGTTTTGCTTTAGTCAGCAGCTGGTACGTGCCAGTCGATGAAGACCGGCCGGTGTACTGCGCCCATTTTCTGTGGAGAGAAGTGCCAATCAACGTTACCGTGCTGTTTATTATTGTACTGATCGTATGGATGAGATATGGCTTCCTGTTGAAAGACACCACGCTGCCGATCAAGCAGAAGCCATTGGAGGCATCGCATTTCGGAAGCTCTTCCTACATAAGGACGATAGTTAATGGCCCATCGTGGTGGATTATCGGAGCAGTATTGGCTGGCCTTCTGCTGGGTGTACTGGTGAACGAGACTATGACAACGACCGGAAATGACTCGTATCAGGAGGCTTTCAGCATCTGCATAGCGGAATCTACTCCGCCGAGCCATCTGCTGATTATTCTCGTAGTTCTACTGCATGTCATCTGGTGGTCGCTCGCCGTACTGACCACAAACATGCTGAAGCGAAGACGACATCAACACATGCACGACGCTTTCTTCAGCGTGTCTCGTTTTATGGAAATTCGTCAATCTGAGCCGTCTAGTGAACAACAACTAGAACTAACCGAGAGCCAGCAAGAATCACCCTGCCAACTCTTCGTCTTCCTCGCAATGACATCGATCTGGCTTCCACCGGTCCAGTGTTTGGTCGCAATGACGATCTTTGACTTCAGCGACGTGACGAAGACGGCGATCCTCTTTCTGACTTTGGTGTACTCGTGCGCCGTCGTATTGTTGTCGGATCTTTTCGGTTATTATCTAATGTGGCTTATCGCTGAAGGTGTCCATGAACGCCGACGTCGCACGACTGAGATTTGTACATCTTCTAAAAAGAATGGCTTATCGGACTTTAGGATTGCCACGGAAGCAGAACGCTGAAGGGAAGACTTCTCGTATGCTGCACGGAAGAATAGATCGTTTCTTGTGATATTTAGACATCGTAAACATTGACCAATCTATATATTGGTGTCCTTGAGAATGTTCAGTTGAGAATGTTCAGAGAATGTCCGGTTTCAGTTCATGTTAAATTGTCAGCCCACTATTTGGCTTATGTCCACAGACTTAAATCGATCAGACTTTTCACCTCTCAGGCCGTATACTAGTAATCATATTATGGCTATGAATCGATTAGATGCCGTTAACATTCAGTTTATTTACTGATCAGTAAAAACGTTATAAATTGTGAAATACTCCGGGTTTCTCCATTTGTCCATGTCTCATAACGTGCATCCACGACTACTTGAAAACATGCACCTTTCCATATATCTGTATATATATATATATATATATATATATATATATATTCCGTTATTTGTTTGTTTTATTATATAAATGTAATAAAGCGCCCTATTTTTTCACTCTAATGTGTATTAAAAAAAACATTATATAAGACACGTCATAGAATAAAAAGACGACAATAATGATCAAGCACTAATTGTTATTAGTTGTTGGTATAACAGGATATTATATAATAAAGGTAAATTATTACACGTTTATATATATATATATATATATATATATATATATATACACATATATATAAATACGTGTGTGTGTGCATTTTGTAAGTGGCTATATGCTATATCATATATGAGGATATATGATACCGATATAGTTTAAAGGCCCGCACATTGTTAACACGTTTTTGGTTTATAAACACACACACACACACACACTCACACACACACACACACACTCCCGTTGCATTCGTGCGTGTGTCATTTGAAATCCTTGAATACTAAAATAAACCAAGAGTGGGAGTGGGACGTTGATGGTCAAATCTTTTAAACAACAAACACCACCCCGACCCTTCACTTTTCACGATGCTATACATAAATATATTACAAACGGGATAGGCCTAGATGTTTACATCAGGTAAATTCATCGAAGGTTGACGAAATGGTAGCGCCTTTTCACTGAATAGGTTGTTAAAGTCGGTCTGTGTTGGTAGGAATAATAGGTCACTCATTACATATGAGGCCACGCTAAAAATAATTAGTTACGGCTGTCGTACGCTATCTCTATTCCATGGCCAAAGGCCATAAAGCGATGAAACGAAATCAAGCCCAAACATTGGAATAATGTTGATTTCGACTAAGTTTAAACAAATTACAAAGACAGCTAACAATATAATTGGTAAATAGGTCAAAATTATTTCCATCATCCAATCCAATCGAATCAAATGTGTTAAAATATTATTATATCAGGAATGTTTATAAGCACCAACGTGTACCACTGTTCAATCTGTATACAACACCACTTGAACAAAGGCGAACATTAAATTGAGATAACAAAACCCTATTGCATAGAAAGATGGATGTTGGAATAAATATGTCCCATTCCATGGACACTTCGTTGCCTCCTGTGGCCCACTTATACACATTTGTCAGACTCAACTCATCTGTGGATATCCTAAGACTGGAAAAGATCCAAAATAATATATATCTTCTGCTAGGAATATCGGATTGCGGATCAGATTGCCAGTCACTGATCTGTCTAACACTATATTTGAGAACACTAATATCGTGCAGAACCTCGCCAAGAACTGCTGGAAGATGTTAACCTGGATTTAGTATTCATATTTCTCAGAGAGCCTGTTTTGTATTTCCTTTGAATGTAATTGATAAATATCTCTTTGCCATTCCCTCGCTAGTGTTTAATTCTTCAGACATCATCTTCAATTTAGTTAATACTTTTCTAAGACAAACAGGTTTTTAATGCAATTTATTATATACGTAAACATGGTTTTCCAATAAGTCTAGTAATCATTTGTAGCCGTTTACATTCAACAAAATCAAAATACATATTAAATATTGCTCATATCATTATTTTTATTGTGAAAGCTTTGCTTTATGGTTATATAATGTCCCTTTCTATTATCCCGATAATGGCTGTTCGTACTTTTAAAGAAAGGATAAATTGTTGGTTTTTAAATTTGGTGTTGGTTTTTAAAATAAACTTGTTCTACTTTCATTGCGCATTTTGAGTTCCATGTTCCGCTGCATATTGAATGTAAGCTGCAAAATGTTTATATAAATCGCATCTTGTTAAAAATAAAACACTCTGTACTAGTTTACAAGAGGATGTAAGGGATGCGGCCAAAGTTTCCCCAGCCTCCAATGATGGTGACGCTCTGTGTACGCAGATAGTTGCGTACATCTGTAACAATGTAATAGAGTAAAATGTACAATGGGATATAACAATTACTACGATAGTATCAATGGAACATACTGAATAATACAAATACCTCACGCTTCTGCAAATACCTGTTCACGGCAATTATCATTATTTTAGATACGGCAAGCATGATAACGTAATACGCTCACGTACAGCCTTCGGCAACAGCCTGATGAATGGCCTCCGGTAGATGGCACGGCTAAGCTGTTGTTGTTTCAGCTGCCGCACTGGAACGCATCCATATGTCAGCTCATTGATCTCTTCCGCCGCATTCCTTTCATTTCATATCACCGAGAAAAGTGACGAAGATTCATAACATCAGGAATATCAACAAGGTCGAATATGTTCACTCACAAACACACACGCACACAGGATAAAGTTGGCTTACCTGAATCATGATCTTGTAAGTATTGTTTCACAGTCTCAAATGTTATGAAGAAAATGAAATGTTTTTTAATAATGGAGACACATAATTAGCATAATTATGATTACATAATTAGCCAATCACCCAAATGGGCACTTGATTTTAGTTTCTATTATTTCTAACAACATAACTGATGAATTTGGATAGCATTTAATTGCTTCTTTTGATGACAAATGCAATATTTAGGGCCCTTCAACCACTTCTATTCATCTCAATTTTTAATGTGTTATTCATGGGGTATATCAGAGGAGAATCCCATAGATAAAAAAAATTGCAATTAATGGTGGGTTGGACCCCTTAATTGGATAACTTGACTGGACTGTTAGACCATTGGATAAACAATTCTACGACGATTAAGAAGGGCGAAAGCTCGTGCCTACCCACTTGCTAAATATGATACAACAGCCGAAGTATGGAAATATTTCGAAACCGCCGAAGATTCTATTGTTCTGAAATCAAGATACCTAAAACGGAAACACAAATAATTATATGATGGATCCACTTGCGTCCGAAGCATGCTAATGTTGGCCACTTTCAAAAATACTATCGAACAATAAGTCTACAAGTACAAGCATGCCGGCTCTGCAAATAGAAGGGCACATTATTTCGGGTGATGACAAAAAGCTAAAGTTTTTAATAATTACTATAGAGTGTATTATACTAGATGACGGATTTGTGAATCTCTCGAACAATTAAGACATGTTAATTCAAGATAATTTTGAATATTTAGAAGCTAGAGTCGGTGACGAACATAAGTACTTGTCACAGATAAATACAAAAAAGGCATCGGGACCAGATGGAGTGAATCCCTCGCTTCTGAAAGAAGGAACAAATCAACTAGCAACTGTCTTATGTATATTATTCAATCTGACTCTTAGTATCGGTGAATTTTCGCGAACATGGAAACTAGCAAATATTATTTCTCTTTACAAGAAAAATAATAGAACATCAGTATCAAACTATCGGCCAGTTCGAGTGTTAAGCTTTGTCAGTATGTTCATGGAAAGATTGGTTTTCAACACATTATTTGACTCTTTTAGGAAAAGGTTTATCATCTCAATTTAGCAATTAGGCTTTATACCTGGTCACTCAAAACTGTAACCCATTTGGTTGAAATGTATAATCAATTTGATCTAGATGTGTCGGAAGTAAAATAAATAAGAAATAGTGGTCTGTGTCGTAAGTAGAGCTTTTAACCGCCTGTGGCACCGCGGTTTGTTGTTTAAACTGCCAAAATGCGGCATTACTGGATATTTGCTAGCCTGGCTTACTAACTACTTATCTGAGCTCAGAGGTCCGTCCTTGGTCCTCTACTTTTTCCTGATTTTATAAATGACATAACGCATACCTCATTTATTGAGGTTGATGATCGATTAAGGACAGTTAAAATATTTGAATAAGATCTGGATGCTATCAGTGCCTGGCAAAAGGGATTGTTAGAAAAACTGAGTCCCACTTAATATCTATTAAATCAACCTCAGCCGAACATCCACCCATTCATATGGATGGCAATGCATTAAAGGAAGTAACACACCAAAACCACGTTGATATTATGTTGAACAAGGGTATCTCATGGCATAACCATATATGTTTAATCGAGAAAAAGGCAAGGTCTGTTTTGAATAAACTCTTTTAGTTTAAATATACACTGGATCTCAGATATCTCGAAAGAGTGTACATGTACATTTCAAATCTAAGACTCATCCTGGAAAATGGCAATGTGATTTGGGCAGGAGGAAATCAGACGGATTTAGAAAGTCTGGGTATGATTCAGAAAGATGCTGCTATAGTCGTGCCAGGGACAACAGCTCGATGTATCACTGAACTACTAAGTAATGATGTCCCATAGCCATCATTACAATCTAAGAGGCAAAAGTGCACCTATTTTACAAGAGCGTGAATGGCCTGTTGCCGCCATATTTGATCATCCTGTTACCCATACAGGTGGCCTATCGTGTATGATATACTCTACGGGTGTCATTAAATTGTACCGTCCAGATATGCAAAACAATAACGTAGCCCATGATGGCAATGATGGTTTTAAAACTACATTCAAACAGTGTCATCCATTATACATTTCTCTGTTGAGGTTTTAGTCCATCGTTTGTTCTTGTTAAGAAATAGCTGAATCTGCCAATCTGGTCCGTTTTGCCAACTTTCTTACCCATCTCAGAAGAGGAGTCTTTCTCGCAGAACTGGATATCCCGGAATTAACCGATACACCTGTTTGGCTAAACATATTGCCCCGTATATAATAATAATGTATATTTAATAAAGCGCCCTTACTAGCAGGAGCCATTCAAAGGCACTGTACAAATAATATGTAATATAATAATACCCCAAATAATGCCTGTAAAAACCCTGTAATGACTTAAAAGATAATAATTATTTATATGTGAAAGCGACCTTAAATAGGTGTGTTTTTAGAAGAGACTTAAAATTTCCAAGAGACGACGCATTTCTAATATTTGCCGGCAACTTATTCCACAAAGTGGGACCTGCAACACTAAACGCACACAATCACCATATGACTTGATCCGAGACACTGGCACCTGCAATAGTATCTGACTGGATGACCTGAGTTTTCGGGATGACGTTCTAATAGAAACCAGTTCACACAAGTATTCTGGTGACATGTTCATGCATCTTAATACATTGGTCAAAAATAACCCCTAGATTTTTTACTGACCGATTAGGGGTAATCGAAGATGCACCTATCTGTAATGCTGGTGTCTTTAGGGATTTAACACAATGTGGTGATGCCAAATATAAAATATTTGTTTTATTATCATTTAGTTTTAGAAGATTTTGAGTCATCCATAGCCGAATATCGGCAATACAATGTTCTAAATTCTTCAAGGAAGAGGAGAAATTTAACTCATTGTCAGGATCCAGTGATATATACAACTGTGTGTCATCAGCATACAAGTGATATTTAACCCCATATCGCTGCGCAATGATCCCAAGAGGACGGGTATACATTGTGAAAACCAAAGCACCAAGAACTGAACCCTGTGGTACACCAGATAACAAAAACTGAATGTCAGATAAAATACCATGAACAGACACTGTCTGGGAGCGTTGTTCCAGATAGGATCTAAACCATTCAAGTACTCTACCTGACAGACCAAACATGTCTTTTAACCTAGAGAAAAGTACATTATGGTCAACTGTATCAAATGCAGCAGACAGGTCCAGAAGAACAAGTATTACTGGCTTACTTTGATCAATTGACATCATAATATCATTTTTCACTCGAACCAAGGCTGTTTCTGCGCTGTGACCACTTTTATAGGCAGACTGTAATGATTCATTAAGGTTATTATTGATTAAATATTTGTTTAGATGGAAAGCAACTGCCTTTTCTATAACCGTAGATAAAATATAAGATTTGAAACTGGTCTGTAATTGTTTAGAATATTACAGTCCATAGTGTGTTTTTTATTAATGGTTTTACAAGGGCAGCTTTCGTGGATCTTGGGAAAACATATATAATGATTTATTAACTACATTTGTAATTGGGTTTATCAGAACATCCAGACGATCTTTCACAAGCCATGTAGGCATAGGGTCAACTGCACAGAAAGCATTAGATGACTTTTTCAGCAACTGTCTGATATCAGTCTCTGTAAACGGCTCAAATGTATCCATCATGGATATGCAGGACTCTTCTACCAATGGCTTACCCTGTGATAAGGTGCTGGACTGGAACCCACTATGTATATTTAATATTTTTTGACAGAAGAAGTTATTAAAACAATGGGTCATATCTTTATCTGAGTTGATATTATTTGGGAGGACAGTTTGACTTTTATGTAATACTTTATTCACAACACTGAAAACAGTCCTTTGATTTCCCTTGGATGCTTTGATCTTTTTATTATAATATTCAGATTTAGCAGAGGCAAGGGTATTTTTAACAAGAATTTTACTGACCTTGAACATTTCAAAATGAACACACAAACTGGTTCTGATCTACAGCCACTCACAATACCTTCTGTGTCTCTCTGCAGTCTGTATGTTCTTATTATACCATGGAAGCATTGGTCTGCTTGGCATTTCCTTTGTCCTTAAAGGTGCATGTTGATCTACAATGTCTCTCAATGTATTATTATAGAGATCCACCAGATGATCCACATCATCCGGTGGATCCAATACCAGAGAAGAGACTGGCAGATCTGCAATAAAAGCCTCCTTGTCAATTGACTTATATCTTCTATATGAAATAACTTTAGCTGAAACAGATTGTTTCTGTAAAGATACATTAATGTCAACAAGGAAATGATCAGACAGCATTGAAAATCAAATTGTCATCATCACGGGAGATGACAAGATCTAAGATGTGACCATGTATGTGTGTTCTTTCTTGGACATGCTGCCTGAGATTGGCAGATCTAAGAATGTCAGCCAGTTGTTTGGTATCTGCATTCCTCTGGCAATCCCAATGTATATTGAAATCACCTAAGATCAAGAGATGACCACTGTTGGTAGCAAGAGAGTCAACAAATCCCGAAAATTCCTTGAAGAAATCTGCTGGTTTCAGGCCATTTTTCTTAGTGGAGTGTAATCGGTAGATAATAACTACACGAACACTTATCCCCCCAGATATAAAAGTCAGTTGGTAATTTTCGAAAGACTTGGTGTTATTGTTATTGGATGTTTTCCACTACGTGGGCGCATCGCTAAACGAATGGTATTACCACAATAGGGTCGTAATGCAAGCAACTGATCTCTACTATAATTCATTGTAATTATAGAAATAAAATAAGTGAAAATTTTTAAAAAGAAATTAAAAAAAACAAAACATACACAAGCAAAAACCGAGTTCTTATGGGAAAGAATGCAGCGGGCGATAATATAGGGCGTCAAATGAGCAGTTAAAAAGAAAATACAAGAAATACAAAATAACTAAATATAATCAATTTATATTAATATAAATTAAATCTATATTACATAATATGCAAAATACACCAGTTTCACTGGTATAACTTATCTAATAGCTGAACTATCCGAGAAATTTTCGGGGCCATTACATCAAGAGCCGGTCATACTTCCCGCCACAAAGATATGGCATTATCTTTGTGTAGACTAATTGACGAACAGATGGATTACCTGACGAATTGCAATGGTTAGAGTACTACACTGGAAACCTCCAGTTTCGAGTTTGTATCGACTCAATGTAATGGTGTTTTTATATTGTTTCGGTAGAGACATCCGGGCCATATGTCGCAAGTGTACCCATTGTGAAGATTATCTGTAGAAATCACTCAACAAACTCAAACATCCATTCCACAACATATGTCACTTTAGTAACAGCGTGAACGTTATGACTTGGAAGAACCCATACATGCAAACATTTAAGGGCGACCATCCGTCCGATTGAGTAGTAAATAGCATTACATACGTAACGATTTATGTACCGAAGTTAGTGGAGATAATGCTGTTCGAACTAGCCGCTTCACTTGTTTGACACACATAAGTACGCGTAAGCCAGCGTCTATCTACATATGTTGTTAATAGATACGGCACTCATCGACACGGGTCGATGAACGAAAATGTTGTCAAATTCTGATCCGGGCTGGTCATGCATAACTGCGTCTATGGTTTCTTGACAATTGTCCATGGCTGTTGATTTGTAACCGTGTGCTCATAGACAAATGGTGCCTATAATGGCGCTTGAGGAGAAGTAGGATGACGTTGTCTGATCGAAATATTGATTTTCTGATGATTAATGATGCTAGTTGCTGCTTTTTAGGTTGTTCAATATCACAGACGTGTTGGACAGTTGAGAAGATAATAAATAGGGTTGTACATTTATTATCAGTGAGAAAAAAGTGATGGAGATTAGGGATGATTGACGTTTCGTCCAGTCTATTGCTAAAGAACCTATATCCGGATACCGTAGTAATTTAGTACCATTCCTTGGAAACAGATGAGTGGTCGATGTAGGTCGTGTTGAGTTGGTCGAAGATGATGATGTCCATGGCATCGTTCGCTAGTTTGTCAGCTCGATCGTTGTCCTCCAGTGGAAGACTGTGTTAGTTGAATTCATACAATGCTATTTTGTGGATTTATATTCTTAAAGTCGTTTGTTACTCCGACAGGCATCTCTATGGGTAATAAGCTGCAGCCGGAGTGTTTCCAATATTATGAGTAATTAGGTTACACTGATATAGGAAAATTGTTGAATGTATAGCTATTATAATCCTGACGTGTCATTCGCAGTATCGGAGATCTGCCTGAAATCTGCTGGTCCCGACCATGGGTCAAATAGATCAAGTGGATAGGCACTTTAAATTAGATCTCACCACACCTAACTGCATATACTTAGGGACTCTAAATTATGCGTGGATTAACGTTCACTTAGTGATGAATGGAAAATATAAGGATTAGCTGTTAGGTTCGAATAAATCATAGTATTTACTCAGCTTTCAGATGATATTTCGTTCTAGTCCAGTAATAATCCATTGTGCAGTATTGGTACTTAGTTTTTCAAGCTAAACCAGTTCACTGCCTCCATACGGAGTTGGTGTACATTGTCTCACGTGGTCAACAAACTGTATTGTTGATTAAAAAGACGAGGGCCTATACAACGCTTAACCTTTTACTCAGGTTAGAGAATAACTTGCTACGGCAGACCAGTTTAACGTCTATCGATACAGTTCAAATATCGTTGAAGGTAAACTGAACCAAACGCACTGTTGTTTACTGCCAGCTGTGGTGTCAAATTGTATGTTTTACGTGCTTCCGAATTTGTACGTAGCCTACATGTAGCCGCTTTAATGTGGGCATGACGAAATGTCGCCTATATATATATATATATATATATATATATATATATATATATATATATATATATATATCCTAAGACACGCTTAGACATACGCATATACATACACACACAAATACACACACACAACTACCCTTTCCCATACCGCTAAAATATAATAATAATAATAATAATAATAATACTTTTATATAGCGTCTTATTTAACTTGAATCACGCTAACCCGCTTTACATTTAAAACATAATTAAAACATATTCTAAGCTTATGTAATACCTTTTTATACATAAATACACTGGTTTATATAGTATGAATAAGCTTATTTAAATAAGTTGGTTTTAAGTATTTGGAGCTGATGCTCGGAAACATTTCTCTCCATGCATTTCTGTATGGCCTTTTGGTACCGTTAAAGGTGAACAGGAATCAGATGGGACCATTCTCACTGATATATATGTTTTGATCAGATCGCTTAGATACAGTGGTGCGGTTCCACTCAATACTTTAAATGTATGAAATGTTGTACAGTGATCTGAAACTTACAAGAAGCCAGTGTAGCTGGAATAAAGTTGATGTTATGTGTTCAATTCTGTGAATGCCTGTCACCAAACATGCACATCAGTTCTGCACTCGCTTTAGACGGTTTATCAGAGAGAGAGAGAGAGAGAGAGAGGTTTATTATATAACAATACATTGGCATAGAATAATAAGGGTTGGATTAATGTCATGGAATAATTTATATAACTTGATCCTACATTAATGCGAAGATTAAAATGTTTCTTCCCATTTTCCTTGGGTGAGAAAACAATGAATTCTCTCTTAGCCCTATTCAATATTAGCATGTTGCGGTTCATTCAAATACTTATGTCTTCAATAGAAATTCCAGTTGAAAATCTGAGGTTTTAACGTCATGTACACTTGTGTACCATTGACATAACAATGATAATTAATATTATCTGGTGAAGTCCTCTCCGTCGGGCATTTTCCTTGATACGAAAGGAAAATTCTAAATGCTTCAGTACTATCGGGTGATCGATTACATCATAAGATGCAGATACATCAAGCACACTTAATGTAGTCATGGATCCTTCATACAGAGACTCAACAATGTCACTGTGCACTATCAAGAGATCAGTTTCTGTTGAATTACCGTTACGGTGAGTAGACTGAAAAATTTCTCTGATGCCATTGCGTTCTAAGTGCTCTTCTATACGCCGTGCTACTACTTTTTCAATAAGTTTGGAGATGAAAGGAAGATTATAAATAGGACAATAATTCTTCACATCTTCCTTATCCAACCCAGACCTCTTAAGTGGCGAGATTATGGTCTTGCATTTCAAACACAATGGCACCACTCACTCATCCATTGACCTATTGATAATGGCTGTTATCAGTAGCAGAAGTTGATCTACACATTTCTTCAAAAGCCAAGTGGGCAGTGGGTTCTAGTCACATGACTTGATTGAAGACTTGGTGATTACCTTTTTGACCTCAACGTCAGAACCTGGTAGAAACATTTTGAGTATTTTCCCATTAAACATAATAGTAAGTTTTATCTATATACCAAAATTCATATTTTGGATATATTTACCAAATTATATATTATTTATGCTAACTTTCCCTAGCGGTCAAGCCTCCCGGCAAAAGTAATAAAAGTGATTACCGTCTACTCCCAGCTGCCCGTTACTAGTTCCCACCAGGGTACGTAGGTGGCACATGAGCTACTTCCTCTCTCCTATGTCCGTACCCGTGAGGGATCCTCTTTAGCCTACCCAAGAAGAGGGCTAACCAACCACTGTTGGGGTATGGGTCGGATGAATATGACCAATTAAGTATAATTTAGTAAGTATTTTCAAAATAAGAATTTTGGTACATAGATAAAATGTTATCTTTTATTCTATACATTACCAACTTATACATAGTTTATGCTGAATCTAAAGAGGTTATACCTCTTATTAGAGTGAACAGTCAAGTGAGATAGCGATCACGCTTACCGAACCACAAATGGCAAAGGTTTAGGTTATACTTAACTATCCAATTCGGTGGCTCACATTAGGGTACATAGTGATACCCCAACCGTAGTTTGTGATAACATAAGTCACATCTAAAAGAATAGCATCAGCTCTCCCTGGCGCGGCATCCATAACCTGTCTCAGTGAATGGTATTGGTGGAAGGCCAGAGAGGTTGGCATAGCCCTAGCTCTTTGACTGGAAAATTAGTGTGTAAGATGTGGTACATCCTCACTTGCCACCATTTATATGCTGATTTAACCATCCCCTGAATCCAGCTAGAAATGGTCGTTTGGACAATATCACCTTTGTGCCCTGGCTTATAGGCTATAAATAGCTTTTTAGCCTGTCAGAATTGGTTCTTACGCCTGTTCTATATGTGTAATATAGTAGAGCCCCATCAGGGCAAAGGGTATAATCACGGAAGATATAGACCGATTGAAGGTGCCAGGGCAGGTATTACCACTGGATTAAGGATAGACTCAAGATCATCCAGTTTCTGGATTTCGGCTATAAACCCAGATAGGAAACTGAGTGTGGCCCTTGTTTTTGTGCCCAAAGCGTATGATTGCGTAGAAATTCCAAACATGACAAACGTAGGGAGAAGGCAGTGTTACGCGTCATATAAGCAATTGATCTTTCTCTCATAGGTTCAAATGGAAGCTTCACAAGGTGTCTCACAACTATCATGAGATCCCACCAGTGGATCTCTCTTCCGGATATTGGACTCTCTGTTGTAAATCACTCACAAGGGGATTTAAATCACTATCATGAGAGATATCCACACCTTGTGAAGCAATTAAAACTGAAAGACTAGACCTGTAGCCTTTAATGGTTGTAATCAATAAACCTTTCTCAAATAAGTACAAAGTCCACTATATCAGCGATAGTAGTAATGTTTGGATCAGTTCCTTTTGAAGGTTTTGTCGATCTATGGTTTTGTGAAATAGGCAGGGGAATGTTTGTCACAACAACTACGGAATTAGTGATAATTACGGTGAAAAGTCTACTGACAACCTTATGATGTCTGCAAAACATTCCTGGTGTGGCCATAATGATAGATTGACCGCCGCTTTGTTGGTAGTTATCTTTGATAAGACAGGCCAGATCAGACTGGTGGGAGGATAGACGTAGGCTCTCCCATGACTGTACTAGACTATCTACTTTCCATGACTTTGGTTCTGGGACCGGAGATATTGAAGTTTGCTCCAGTGTTTGAACACTCTGTCCCGGTATGGTCTGGTGAAGATTCTATTCTCATGACAGAATTTGATGTTTCCTGCTTAGCTGATCCGCTAGAATTTTTAAATGTCCAGGGAGATATCAGGGTATTGGTCCTTTGTTTTGACTCTGTCCATGGACAGATCTGTACTGCTAGGTCTGACGTCTGCTGCAACAGGGCACCCCTGATTGCGTAGATAAGCTATAGCAGCAACATTGTTGCATATGCCAGCAACATTGGAGCCTTGTAACGTATCAATAAATACTCATAGGCCCTTCGAAATGGCCTTCAATTCTAGCATATTGATGTGGAGGTCTTTCATCGAATAATCCCACGTCCCTGATGCTGTCTAGTGCGCTAAACATGCACCCTCGCCTACGGAACTGCTGTCCGTTTACAGGTACATATGTACCTGTAGGACATAAGTAGGCAGTCCCCGATTGAGGATTGGAGTCTGGACGATAATATATGGTGTCAAATGATCAGTTAAAAGGAAAATACAAGAAATACAAAATAACTAAATATAATCAACTCATACTAATATAAATTAAATCTATATTACATAATGTGCAAACTACACCAGTTTCACTGGTGTTACTTGTCTAATAGCTGGACTATCCGAGAAATATTCCGATGCCATTACATCGAGAGCAGGTGATACTTCCCGCCATTAGAGGCAATCATTGACCAGCAGGCACTCATTAAGAAGATTCTACATCGCAGCTTCTAGGGTACATACTGTATCACAAATCAAGGAACATCAACTAACGTACAATGGATAGAGTACGTTTCACAGCAGTTAGAACTGACACACTCCATGATTCCACTCCACCTCCCAAATATATTAATAAATAAAGGCTAAGAAATTCTGACTCTAACAGTTTAAGGATTCAAAAACACAACACTAGATGTGATCAACACACATGTTCCTCCTCTTAAATACAAATTGTAAAGATAAAATTGTCAAATCAAAAGCGATCAACTAAGAACACGAAGCCAATAGACTCGTCCAGTGCTTCACGATTGGAGTAGATAAGATTACTCTACCCAAATAACATATTGGAGTAAATAAGCCCTTTACTCTCCAGGAACTTGATACTGTAAGAACTTCTAAGAAACATCAATTCATTTTGAAACTCAGATTTCAGTTGGAAAACGTACCAGAAGAACCAAATCAGTGATCATTGCCTTCATAGATTTGGACAAAGCTTCTGTGTATGTAAATCATCTCTCCATGCTGGACTCTCTTTTTTCACTGAACATATCTGCCAGAATCATCACATAGAAAGAATACTTTTTATCACGTTGAACGATATAAGGAACGATTGCTGATCTGCAGGAGCCCATCGCCATTTGGTCTCAGTGATCAATAATCTTGTCTACAATGTTAGATGGTCTTGTTATCTTAATCTACTCCTATCAGTATACATTCTGGCCAATGCTGACGACATTTTATTGGTTTCACATGGAATATACCCAGCAGAAAAAATTCAGAAATCTCTCAGTGCAGTTGAGTTGGCAGCTAACAGCTTAGGCTTATACTGGATAAGACCGAAACCATGGCCTTAAACACAAATAGACACCTTCGACACTCGGCCTACAACATGTAGAAATGATCCACAACTATAAACATCACGGGACCATTATTGACAATCAACTAACATTTACCCAGTACGAAGCAGAAACCGAGCGTAAAGTCTACTCCAGGTTCAACATGATCAAGGCCACCACAAATCCAAAGTTGTTGGATTAAATAAGAAAATTTGCATTAAATTAAAAAAGTTTATTATATTTTATTGGTTTTTATGATTATTACATTTATTTTGATTGATAAAATGCAAAAGTGAAACGTTATTAAAAAGTAATTATACTTATCCTATATTTATAATTAAATTCGAGGCTCAGGGAGCATGGGTTGTATACTCCCTTGGGAGGTGAGATGTGTGTTGGGTAGAAACAGGTCTGAGTCAGGGATAATAATACTATACAGCGCCTCAGAAGAGGGTTAGCTGGTTTTTGCGCTATATAAACATGGATTATTATATAATTATTATGTGAAGTCATATGTTTTCTATGAATTAAGAGGATCACTTAGTTAATGTGTTAAGCCTTTTGTCTTTAGCGATGATGGATATTTAAGGTGAACTTTCACATAGATTCACAGCTGATTGTTATCTCATGCTGAATACATACCAGAAACGAAACCTGACTCTACAATTTTGAAATTACAGTATTATGTATTTTATTAGGATATATATTAATACTTCACAATACTTCAACATCACAATGTCTGGCAGAAAACAGGATTATGTGTGGTTATACTTTGATAAGACTAAAGTTGTGGGGAAAGCAGGATGGCGGGCAACGTGCAGGAAATGTGACAAACAAATGGATGGACGCGGCAACATAAAAATAAATCGATTTAAATAAACTGAACACACAATTGCACAAGTTACGCATTTAATCATATACTTTTTTATTTCCTAGTCAAACAGGCTAATACTTGCCTCTGTATAACATCGGCGTCCAAACATTTACTGCGGCAATTTGTATTGAACATGATAATGTCATTTGTAATGTGCTTAAAAGCTTAGTATACGCTTACATTATGATAAATGGATTTTACACCAGAGATCTGTACTTGGGCATTTTTCAACTATAAATAATAAGTGTAAACACTGTTTTATGGTAATTATAATTTAGTATTAATTGGTTAAACAATATCCGAAAGTAACGGGTTGAAATGAAAGAAAAGAACATCTTCCAGATATAGACCTACCCAGATTTGAACCACTATTCTAGAAGAATACGATCATCCACGCTACCAATTCAACCACGCAGATTGGTATTTCCATAAATGGAAATACATTTGGAACGAATATAAATTCATACTATGTGTTGTGACTGTCAGAAAAAGAAGCAGGCATAGTCCAGCATACATTAGGTATTTCCCCATCTATCTATTGGGTTTGTTGCTACAACCATCTTCTGTGGGCAATCATGAATTATTTGAGCTTTCCCGTTAAGGCTAGCCTTGAAAATTAGGCACAAGGCGATAGTACCAAGCCAAGTTTAGGTTTCAGGCAGAAATGTCAGTACAGTGGTTTGAACAGAATATGTGAAGAATTGGCATTTTATGAATGATAGAAGGTAGATGTGGAATTATATCTGTATTATACTTTATTTTTAATACTAAAAGAGGAGACGGTGGAGGGATTATATCTTCAACAGAAGCTGAACGATTTTTTAATGCATGAACGATATTGTTTATTTATATATATTATATATATATATATATATATATATATATATATATATATATATATATATATATATATCAAACCTCTACACTCAGGCTGGTTGCTTCATGATCTGAATTTGCAGCTCCAGAAACTGATTTTCTCAAACACGGTTGGAAATAACCAAGTCTCTTTACTGCTATTATTATTGCTTCCTCTCTTCATTAAAGTGCCCCACTTTTATCAAAGGAACACCAAACCCACAATGTACCAAGAGGTGCAGGATTCAACTAAATCTACGCAAAAGAGACCACTCAGCGTAATCCTCGCCATTAGAGGAAATAACTCCATTTTGTCCTCCATCTAGGAAACGGAATAATAACATGCAAGGGAAAGCAACTTCATCTTCGTCTTCATCTTCTTTTTGAGGCGGTGGTAAGAACACACAGATTAAAAAACCTGAATGGAAGTGGCCGGCTTGAGAGAAAGACATCTGCATAATGGGCATTGGAGGTCTTGCAGATATTTCGTCCTCTCCAATGACACAATATCTAGCATGATTTATATCCGTTACTCCCACATGGTTTTGAACCCCACTGACTGTTTGTAGGATTAGTTGAAATAGTGCGACATTGTTGTATTTGTAGTCCTCGGAGAGATTTACTTTTATTTCTGACCCAACCATCTTTTTAAATAGGTCCTTTTGGATAATGAATGAGACAGCATATCCCATTCATTGCCGAAATATGTATTTTTAATAGATTCTGAAAGGGCGTAAAATTTGAAAGTTCAAGATTTTTCTAAATGTACGTTTGGATTGAAAATAATTTTTATCTAAGAATTCATGCTGTCTGCCTGTTTAAAGAAGACCTTTGTTAGTAGACCATTTTCAAGTTCTGGATTTTAAAATGTGATTACATTATTGTAGTTTTCAAATTAGTCTGTGTGTATTCAATATATACAATAATCCATAAAATGTCTATGCACCGTATGGCCATGCCATAAATTTATCATCTAAATAACGATAGTATGTATGAGGTTTTAAAGTTGCTTTATATCAGGCTTCCTTCTCAAATTTAGCCACGTATATATCGACAGAATGAGTTGCCCAGTCCGGCCCTTTGAAGTGCCAGTGGCTTGAATATGCCATTACCCATTAAAGACAAAATCGTTATTCTTTAATGATAATTCAATTAATTCCATTATACCGTCAAATAAAGGACCTCGAGATTCAAATAATTCACTCACTACATGAAGTCCTTTAGCATGGTCAATATTTGGATGTATGATCTCAACATCTGATCTTATAAATAAGCCATCGTAATTTTATCTACAAAATCATAGATTATGTTTATAGAAGTAGAGTCTCCCATTGCAGATGGCTTAAGAAACCTCGATCGAATTTCAGATTCCGTATTGCACTCAGTCACTATAGGTATAACAGATGGCATCTTATCTGGAAAGATCCAGCTGTTAATTGACTCGTAAATTATGGAAAACATTTAGAACATTCGAGGCATTGGATTAATTGGTCGCATTAAAATTGCAATTGCTTATCTGTGATAATGCTGGCATTTCTTTATCTGTTTATTATTTCTGCAACCTGTACTGAGTTTTGATGATATAAAGATGTTTTGTGGTGGTGTATATTATTTACTTGTCGATACCCTTCAACTAAATAGTACTTTTCATCCATTACTACTGTTTCTGGACCGTTGCCGGCTTTTTCAAATATTAAATTCTTATTTTGTTTTGCAAAAAAGGTGTAATGATTCCAACTGGTGTATATTTTTCTCTTCCTTCAGAATAGATAAACTCTTTAATTTTGATGTGAAATTTGACATACACTGAAGGAGATTTGGGTCTATCACTTTATCAGTTGGAGTCCAGTTATATTTCGACGCAAATATAGCGCTCTTTTAATATATTTGTTACGGCTACATTTTTTTTATTTTCGACCTAAGTTCACCATTGCATTTGAGATTGCTGTTTTTAGCAATATCTGGGGTAGGAGAAAATGACAAACTTTTGTTTATTAAATTAATCTCCTTTTCGGAAAGATTATAATAAGAAAGATTAATTATATTACGATTATTGTTAGGATATAATTAATTAACTTAGTCACTGATGTAACTTACCGTGTCTGCACTCCATTCAATATTATGAATATCAGTGACATAGGTCAGGGAGGTCTTCTCTTCTAATTTAGGTATAATGTTAACTCCTTTATATTGAGCCA
The DNA here is from genome assembly GCA_025642065.1 of Paralvinella palmiformis. Classification (NCBI taxonomy): domain Eukaryota; kingdom Metazoa; phylum Annelida; class Polychaeta; order Terebellida; family Alvinellidae; genus Paralvinella; species Paralvinella palmiformis. The sequence continues at coordinate 1,990 of JAODUP010003227.1, read as the reverse complement.
TATATTTATTTATTCTATTTAAATTTAAATGTTCTGCTTGCTTGTGGAAACAGAAATAAATCTTCGTGAAATATGTTTTAATTGATGGGATTCTCGCTGGTATCACCTAAGTTTCATCACTATAATCAAATTTCGACATCATGTATTCACGGGGGCCAAGCTTTTTATTTAAGTTGATCATTTAAACCAACATTAAAAATAATGAATTTACGTGCTATATTAAAACAGCCTCCAGGATAATGTTTCCAGTTGGACTTGTTGGAGAGGACGAAATATCTGCAAGACCTCCAATGCCCATTATGCAGATTTCTTTCTCTCAAGCCGGCCACTTCCATTCAGGTTTTTTAATCTGTGTGTTCTTACCACCGCCTCAAAAAGAAGATGAAGACGAAGATGGAGTTGCTTTCCCTTGCATGTTATTATTCCGTTTCCTAGATGGAGGACAAAATGGAGTTATTTCCTCTAATGGCGACGATTACGCTGAGTGGTCTCTTTTGCGTAGATTTAGTTGAATCCTGCACCTCTTGGTACATTGTGGGTTTGGTGTTCCTTTGATAAAAGTGGGGCACTTTAATCAAGAGAGGAAGCAATAATAATAGCAGTAAAGAGACTTGGTTATTTCCAACCGTGTTTGAGAAAATCAGTTTCTGGAGCCGCAAATTCAGATACATGAAGCAACCAGCCTGAGTGTAGAGGTTTGATATATATATATATATATATATATATATATATATATATATATATATATATATATATATATATATATATAAGACTAACAATATGTTATCATTAAACAAATCGTTCAGCTTCTGTTGAAGATATAATCCCTCCACCGTCTCCTCTTTTAGTATTAAAAATAAAGTATAATACAGATATAATTCCACATCTACCTTCTATCATTCATAAAATGCCAATTCTTCACATATTCTGTTCAAACCACTGTACTGACATTTCTGCCTGAAACCTAAACTTGGCTTGGTACTATCGCCTTGTGCCTAATTTTCAAGGCTAACCTTAACGGGAAAGCTCAAATAATTCTTGATTGCCCACAGAAGATGGTTGTAGCAACAAACCCAATAGATAGATGGGGAAATACCTAATGTATGCTGGACTATGCCTGCTTCTTTTTCTGACAGTCACAACACATAGTATGAATTTATATTCGTTCCAAATGTATTTCCAATTATCAAAATACCAATCTGCGTGGTTGAATTGGTAGCGTGGATGATCGTATTCTTCTAGAATAGTGGTTCAAATCTGGGTAGGTCTATATCTGGAAGATGTTCTTTTCTTTCATTTCAACCCGTTACTTTCGGATATTGTTTAACCAATTAATACTAAATTATAATTACCATAAAACAGTGTTTACACTTATTATTTATAGTTGAAAAATGCCCAAGTACAGATCTCTGGTGTAAAATCCATTTATCATAATGTAAGCGTATACTAAGCTTTTAAGCACATTACAAATGATATTATCATGTTCAATACAAATTGCCGCAGTAAATGTTTGGACGCCGATGTTATACAGAGGCAAGTATTAGCCTGTTTGACTAGGAAATAAAAAGGTATATGATTAAATGCGTAACTTGTGTAATTGTGTGTTCAGTTTATTTAAATCGATTTATTTTTATGTTGCCGCGTCCATCCATTTGTTTGTCACATTTCCTGCACGTTGCCCGCCATCCTGCTTTCCCCACAACTTTAGTCTTATCAAAGTATAACCACACATAATCCTGTTTTCTGCCAGACATTGTGATGTTGAAGTATTGTGAAGTATTAATATATATCCTAATAAAATACATAATACTGTAATTTCAAAATTGTAGAGTCAGGTTTCGTTTCTGGTATGTATTCAGCATGAGATAACAATCAACTGTGAATCTATGTGAAAGTTCACCTTAAATATCCATCATCGCTAAAGACAAAAGGCTTAACACATTAACTAAGTGATCCTCTTAATTCATAGAAAACATATGACTTCACATAA
>JAODUP010000312.1:337500-426607 GCA_025642065.1 Paralvinella palmiformis | reverse complement strand
ATACATTCTATTTGTTCTCCTCGAGAAGATCAGTTTGTTTTTTAGGCCACTTCGGTAAACACACCATCATATACTCCGTCAAAAACCATTGTAGAACAAGTTTATTCTATCTTATTAATAGGAGTTTCTTTAAGGGTGTGATTGTTCTAATACGAATCGTCTGATACACCTGTATCAGTATGTTTAAGTCTATCGGCACGATCTTGATTGTCAATCAGGTTAACAGCTTCATCTTCATAAACACACATCGTATTGTTCTATCAAACTGCGTTTATGCTACAATTTTATGACATGGTACATATAACTCGGAATCTTCCCATTATTTCCTGCAGTGCCTCATCATCCAAAAGTTTCTCAATTACAGAGTTGGAAGTGGCTAAATTGGCAAAACGAACTTAACTGTATAAAATGGTTAATACCTTCTTCCGTTGAAGACCACTTTACTAGCTGAACAGTGTAATATAACTGGTGATCTACTCTTTGACTGAGCTGTTCTTGCTTCAACGCCAATTTTCTGATTGTTATATAGATTTGAGTAATATCCCTTATCACCAATTGTAGGTAATAACTGTTTGCATAGCACCAATGACCGGTATATAGGCTAGAACTGTATGCAATGATTTTTTGAGACTGTATATGAAGTATACCTGGTCGAAGATGTACAAATTGATGTGCCTTAATTTCCACAAAATTCTTAATAATATTAGCTAGCTAAACAAACCTATATTAAATGCCATTATTTTTAGTCGTCAAAATTGTGACTATATATTTAATTGGCTATTTTGTAACGAACTTGTGATCCAATTAGTAATGCTAACTGTTTTGTTTTTCCAATACTAGTAAGCCCAATCAATTTATCGGGAAATCAAAGACTTTACAACAGTAATGTGAAGTCCATCTTAATAAATAGCTCAGCGTGCTGGTGAGTGGTTAAAGAGGACATGACAAAGATCGACGCCTTCCACAACAGATGTTTAGGAAATATCTGCCGGATATTCTGACCCAACAAAATATCCAACGTGGAACTCCACAAGGAGACAGGATGCAACAGAGCTGTCGTGGAAATTAAACGCCGGCGATTACGATGGCTAAGACACAACCTGAGAATGGATGAAAACATCATCCCCAAATTTACTATAAGATGCACGCCACCCGGAAGAAGGAAGCCAGGACGACCAAAGACAACGTGCAGAAAAACAGTGATGGCGGAGCTGCAAAACATAGTACTCTCGTGGGGCGAGGTTCAGGTCGCAGCAAAAAAAACAGGAAGATTGTTGAAGACTTATGTCCCACTGGGGACAAAGAGGTACAAGAAGAAAAAGAATCAGTAATATATGTTGAAGAAATATTTCGCTGGAAAACGTTAGACAGAACTGAAGAATATTATTTACACTTTAATATTCTTACTAATCTAGAATTAGTATCAAATAATTAGATGCAACACAATTATTTTAATTATATTATGTTATATATATATATATATATATATATATATATATATATATATATAATATATATATATATATATAACAGTTTCTTAATCTGAGATAATTACCTTTCCAAGGGCATATAACAATCCGATTTACCTCTTGGGTTAATTAAACTTAAAGAAAGATTCTATAGCTGCATGGTTATTGATCTTTGGAATGTTTCTCATTTTGTTTCTTTGTCCTCTTGTCTATATGGGTCCACTTATTCCTTTTGATCTGCAGAAATAAAGACTCACTGTTCTCGTGTTTCCTCTGATCGGAGCTGCTCGGAACATATTAAGGCCCCTTGACTCTCTGCGAACACGATTCGATTATCAGAAATATCAAAACAGTTAATAATGGCATTTTATTCTAAGCTTGTAGAATGTGCGATACTATTTATGAAGGAGAAGCAAACGGGATGTTTCGAAAGCTTTTAGCTCAACGGTAGCGGTTCAAATTAAAAAGTTGTGTTATAATGATAATCTGGTATCCTGATAATTAATAGGCAGCACGGATATCATTGGTTCATACAATCGGTTCTGTTATCGATACGTCACATAATCACGATCGGTTTTGCTCATCAACTGGTTATCCGATAAAAACTGATTATCATGAGCTATGTCTTTATTGTATTATCTATATTCTAATATTAAGCTCCTTCGCTCTTCACTGGACTGATGATGGAATAGTAATCTACATGTGGCATCCAGTGTACAGGTAGGTGAATTGTCAGAATATGCAGTGATTAGAACATTGGAGCAAATTTCAGAGTGTAAGTAGATAAAGAAATTTGTCTTAAATAATAAGTGTATTGAAAACATTGAGATGTATCAGTAAATTATTATTATTATTGTTGTTATTGTCATTATTATTATGATTATTATCATCATCATTATTATTATAATATAAAGTTTTCTATCAATATCCAAGGCGTCTAGTTCCTCTTTAACAAGCACGTGCCGTGAATCATCGCCGGCTCCCGAGATCTTGCTAGCGCCATATTTAACCTGTCTAACAGGTTCCTCAACTGAAATATCAGTAAAATTTAAAAGACTTAGTATATTAAGTATTTAGTTTGCTAGATCTAGTCATGATCCACTTCATATATATATATATATATATATATATATATATATATAATCTTTATAATAATATGAAGATCAAATAAATGTATTACGATTATTTTGTATTACGTTTTTCTATATAATGATGTATTCATATAATATAAAAGATCTAACCTAGATAAGGCCAGAACCAATAATCCAATGGCTAAGCGAAGAACACATTTTAAGGAGACATAATTACAACCAGCTGTCGTAAGTATTATTATACTAAAATGACATTCGATCTATGACGTGAATCGGTGGTTGATATTTAACTGATTCAGTAAAATACAGTTGTTGGATGTTTTATTGTCAGATTTAATGCAGATTTTAGGTCATACCCCCAACAGACACATCAATATTCGATAGGTATAACTATACGACCAGCTGTTTAATACATATAAGCTTACATACGAACAGCTGTTTAATATTTATTTAAATCTAATGAATTAAATAATTCGAGCAGGGAAATATAATTTGAATGAAAATAAACGAAAAGGAAAGTGTCAAATTAAACGTCATAGTTTATAAAGCATTGTATGATATAGAAAGCTAGATCAATATATATATATATATATATATATATATATATATATATATATATACAAGTTTATCATTATAACACAACTTTTTAATTTGAACAGCTAACGTCGAGGTAAAAGCTTTAGAAACATCCCGTTTGCTTCTCCTTCATAAATAGTATCGCACATTCTATAAGCTTAGAATAAAATACCATTATTAACTGTTTTGATATTTCTGATAATTGAAATGTGTTCGAAGAGAGTCAAAGGGCCTTAATATGTTCCGGACATCTCCGATGAGGAAACACGAGAACAGTGAGTCTATTTTTGCAGATCAGAAAGCATTAGTGTAGGCAAACACACACACACACATACACACACGCACACACATACACACACATCCTATGTGTCTGTTTGTGTGTGTGGGTGTTTCTTCATACATTTCTGAAATATTAATTTTCAGATGAAATACTCCCAAATCATACTCTTCATAGAAAGCTTATGAACAGCTTTATGTAGAAGTGGTTTATAAAAACTATATTTGAAAATTCAGTGACAAATTGTGCAGTATTGCTACTTTGTTTTTATTTTAGTTTAATCGCTTCAGTGAGTCCATACTGACTTAGTGTACATTCTCCTTGTTATGAACAAACTGTAATGTTTGTTAACACGCTGAGGGTATATATAAGGCTTAGATTTTCACTTAGGTTAGAGAAGAACTTCGACGCCAGACCAGTCGTACGTGTATTGATACATGGTTCATATAGGTAGGATTCATTCAGTTATTCGAACCCAGAATAAAGCTGAGTTCAGCATCTGAGGTGTCGAAATGTTTTATATATAGGTTTCTTTTGGACCACAGAAAATTATTGTTGAATGTAAACTGTGGTGTCAAAATAGTTTATGATATGTATGTAGCAAGTCACCATTGAACCACACGCACGTGTTGTTTGCTGCGAGCTGTGGTATCAAATGGTACGTTTTTTACGTGCTTCCGCTTTTTGTACGTAGCCTGCATGTAGCCGCTTTCCTGTGGGCGTGACATATTTGTCGCGAACAAAAAGCGAATTAGCTAGTTCCCACAGGCTGATGAGTAGACCAGACACATGCTTAGGCATACGCACACATTTATCAATATGTGGAGGTATGGAACATTTTAGTTTTAGATTAATGTATGTATAGTTGTATTTGTATTTAGATTTATGGAGGTAGGTCTCGAAGAATGTTTAGATATGTTGATGCTATGTGCCTGTTGCCTCTGTATATGTACCCTAAAACACACACAAACACACACATGCACACACATACCCTATGTGTCTGTGTGTGTGGGTGTTTCTTCATACATTTCTGAAATATTAATATTCAGATGAAAACTCTCAAATCATATTCTTCATAGAAAGCTTATGAACAGGTTTATGTAGAAGTGGTTTATAAAAACTATATTTGAAAATTCAGTGACAAATTGTAATTCCGCCAAAAACATCACAGACGTTTGGGCAATAAGCTTAATATATTTCTATCCTCTTTATCCATATACCTGTAAATTATCGATAATCAGTATTAAAATATAAATCAATAATATCATATATGAAGATAGTGGTATCGAATTAGGTATTTGAATTAATTGATCGATCAATACCAACGTCAATAATTATAACATGAACCGAGTATATCTATTGATGTTGATTAATTTATCGGTTTTCGTCATATTTTCGAATGAAACTTTCGAAAAGCTCCCACCGACTTTTACATCACGCTGCTTACTGAATCAATATATCTGCGTGGACCCATATAGACAATAGGACAAAGAAACAAAATGAGAAACATTCCAAACATCAATAAGCATGCAGCCATAGAATCTTTATTTACGTTTAATTAACCCAAGAGATAAATCGGATTGTTATATGCCCTTGGAAATGTAATTATCTCAGAGTTAAGAAACTGTATGGAGCTGAAAATTCTAAACAATTCCAAATGATCTAGCCGAGTCTGGCATTCAAATGTGTTTCGCGGATATATATATATATATATATATATATATATATATATATATATATATCTGGAGAAGAATGTGGGGTGGGTTGGACGTGCGTGCGTGCGTGTGTGTGTGCGTGCATATATGTGTGTGCATGTGAGTGTATATTACCTGGAAGTTTAGTTGTTGATACTTCACTACACACATGATTGGTTGCTATTACATAATTAGAAAATTAAAATTGTTATTTTACAACCTCCCATTATTTATAGATATATTTGCATAACATAATATAAGGATATGCGTTTGTGTTTGTGTGTGCGCGCACGCGAATGTATGCGTCCGTGGGTTTTATAAATATATTTAAGGCGCTTGCATGGGTTTTATCCTTTCATTTAACCAGCAATTATAAGAACAAGCTTAATGAAACTATCTAACATATTATTTCTATTATAAACTCGTTAATGATTTTCCAAAAATCAGGGTTATTTTGATCATATTAAGTATTACTTAGATTATTTCTTGATGTATATGTTACCGTTAATTTGTAAAATCAGGTAATATACATATTACCTAATTATACAGATTAACTGTAACACGTATATGAGGTTCACAAATGTTGGATTGTCTCATGACTATACCAAAATCATATTTGTATTTATATCTCTTTAAATTTTCTATAAAATCAATACAATCTAATCAAAGCAATCGCATGTGTATTGCTATGGCTACATTTTAAATACGAAATGAAGGCAAATTTTAAAATATTTCAAAAAGATTAAATGAAGAAATGTAATGCAAAGCACACTATCTGAGGGTGTTGTTATGGCTAGTTTATATAAATGACTATTTGCAGCTCATGTTTATTTTTCATTTCATAACAAATAATAATATTAAGAAAGAAATGCAAATTTTGGCAAATATGTTGGCCCTCGCATTTAGTTAGTATGTAACATAACCTAGTAAAATATATATGTCTATATGGTATATGGTAAATATATCTACTATGCCAATATTATTTTCAACAATGACCTATTCCACGAGGCAGGTGGTCGCTTGTCGGTTGCTCACACAGTGAGCTGCCTGTCGCATCCGTGCCACATTTGAAAATAACTGTAGTCGCAGAAACATAGGCGTGTTTCTGTCAACAACTGCACACACATTATTGATCAGTTGACTGCTAAATTCACGAATAACGACATGGCTATGTAATAGCTGATATCAGTGATCACATGACAACATTATGCGATGCCCTTTTACACTGTATATAAGACTTGATGGACATAATTTACACATTTCATGCGAACATGGAATCATATTATTGCCAAGTAAACACCTGAACTTTAGTAAGAATAAGCGGGTTTCTATTATTGTAATGCTATGTTCACCGGGTGGTGGTTATTGACGGAAATATATTTTAAAGTGATTGCCTTTTTTATTTACTCGCAACGTGTGATGAACTTGATTATGTGTATTACCTCTAGTGCAGGTATTTGTGGTCAATAATAAATACTCACCACATTCGCGTGGAATGCTTATGTATACATAAACAGGACATCCTTTTAAGCTATCAGAATAATCTCTGACTATTTACGAAATGAACATTTGTTACCTTTTCAAATATACAAAAAGCATTACGTTTTGTATTGGACAAAATATATATGATTGTACTGGTGAAGCGGTGTGTGGAACTGGCATCGTGTGGTAGATTACTAACAGCAATGTCGTTAAAAGTATATCAAGTTTGTATTGGGCAATACCATCTAGTGATAGCGAGTAATTCTTTATTATCATCAGTTGTTGATCATTAGCGGAGATGTTCAATTGAATCATTTTCCTCATCAAGTATGGTTACAGTTAGTCTAATGGTTTAAAAACACGATCTCCTAGACAACATCGATCAGGGAGTAAATGTTTTCCTGCAATACTAAATACTCTTTCAACTGCCACAGACGATGATGGAACTCCGAAGTATTTAATGTCTAGCTTACCCAGGGTGGGGTTTGATTCTTGGTGAATCTTCCAATATTATAGTGCATCACTACCTACTGGAGTAAAAGGTGTTGACAAGTAGTCCTGAATCTCTGCTTCTACAGTGCCTGTGTTTACACACTGGATTGCTGGAGCATTGTCCATGAACCCAAACAATCGTTTCTTCTTGCGAGGAGGGGACGTAGTTGGCTGATCAGTAGCTGCGTCTTGTATATCACAGATAAATGAACCGAATTCCACAGTGTCGCAAGCACACCACTGGAGTTTAAATCTTGGATCCAAAATAGAGACAAGAATGAGGTAATCTTCGTCTTCATATGATGAAAGTCGCCTTAGTGTAGAAACAAGCTTGCTGTTAAAGTTTGACCTCATATCCTGAAGTTCTGATTTCAAGCCTAGTAAACTTGGAATAATGTAGGCAGCAGTTGTTGTTTTCTGGGTCTGAGAATCATCAGCTGCCTCCTCGAATGGAGATAAAATCTCCACAAGATCTGCGAGAAGAGTACGTTCATGGTGAGACAGCTTTTGAGTGTCCATTGTCCAACTGGTCGAGTTTCTCCTTCGGAATATTCCAAATTGATCTTATCATCTTCACTTCCTGTATTTTGTTCTCGTGTTCTATGAGATCAGCGGCATGTGTAGATGTTCTTGCATGACTGACAATTAAAGATGCCTTGGCGATAACATTTCGAAGAGATCCTGCATCTTTCATACCATCATTGATACATACAGCTGGAGAGTGTGGGCAAAACATGGCTGATGTTCTGGAAGGAAACCAAAGACGTCTTCACTGGACTCTGGAGATGAGGCGTCCGTTTTGACATCATTGTCACTCTCCTCGTCTGTTTCTAAATCAACCACGGTAGGCTCTTGTGCTGCAATAAATCCAGGCAAAGAGAAGGCTTTTGTTATGTTGGATGCGTTGTCAGAAATAATATATCTTATTGGTTATATTGAAGGCCTGTAAGACATCTGCATAACTGGAGTAAATATTCGCAGATGTGTGTCGTCCCTTAACAAGCTTATGCGCTAACATCGCACTGACAAGCCTGTAATCCTGAATATAGTGTCCCGTTATCCATAAATAACTCCTCATTTGGCGGCTAGTCCACAGGTCGATTGTCACACAAACACTGGTCACCTTGGACAACTCTTCCCACATCTTGTTCTGCAGACGTGTGGCATTGATAGTGATAAGTGTTGTTGAAGGAGATGTTTTCTGGAAGGGAGCTGGTAACGTGGATATAAAGCGTGAAATATCTTCGTTAAAGCGAGAGCCTCCACAACAGATAATGGCTGTAGAGTCTCAGCAACAAATTTGAGTAATGCTGATGTGATCCGAATCTGCTTAGCATCAGCGGCTGCGTATTTCTTTGTGGCCAGTGGTTCTGCAAATGAAGTCATAGTCGATTGCTCAGGCTGTGGTGTCTTTGTCTCCTTAATTTTTGGCTCTCGTGAGTAATTCCTATGTATTATAATTATATGAAAAAAATGTATTTATAAATTAAAAGTATTTACAATAAATAAAGTTTACAAAATATATCATAATGTAAAGAAAGACACTTGAAATATATTTATCAATGAATTACCTTTAAGTGGGTTAGCACATTTGATGTTGTCTTCCCTCTTGCAAAAATAACCATGCTACAATGTTTACTTGTCGCCTTGTAAGAACCAAACGCATTTTCTAGTATGTTATTAAAATTAAAATGTACAACAGACTTTGATGCCATTGTAGACGCTAATTAATATTTCTGAGATCAATATTCACCATAGAGCAAAGGAGCAAGTAATGTATGTTTGTTTGTTTTAATGTTCGGTGGAATCCCCAGGCTGTCGCTTATTCGGCACAGCCTCTATGTAGGAATGATTGAGAAACCTCCCCCCCACCACTCACAGGGGAGCAGTACGGAAAGATGGAGCCGAAATGTCCTGAGGATGTTCACTGCCAGAGCGTTTTACATCCTATGGAGTTTTTAACGTCCTCCTTTATTTTAAATAATTTAGTGGAGACGGCAGCGCCATTTAACGTGGTCAGCCACCCACGGTGTTGTGAGCCGAGAAATTAATCTCTGGAAAAGTTTTAATCTCTTGCGGGGTTCGAACCTGTGACCATTGGCACCAAGTGCCCGGTGCTTAACCGCTAGGCCACCGGAGCTCACTAATGTATGTTTCATGAAAGCACAGGTATATATAGAGATATACTAGATTAGCCCAAACTGAGATTAGTGCAAATGTTTTCAACGCAACATTAACTAAGATTAATCCCTCGTGTCACCTGATGAGTCAAGCCAATTAGGAGTGAAACATTTGGTAGTGATTGTATTACATTGTCTACATCATTTATTACAATCACATCAAACAACAAGGTGTTCAAACAATCAAGTGATTTATAATATCTACTGGTTTAAAATACAATTGGCGGTTGGCTGCCTGGACTGATTTAAGATATACATAACACACAAAAAAGCAATACTATTTCATCGTGTTCTAAACAAGCGACAGCCTGGGTTTACTTCACGAAATACAAACAAGCAAGAATATACACAAGAGATAATGTTTTGTAATGCAATTCCGATTGAGGATAGGAATAAAACAGCATAGATATTTTGGCCTGATATAAGATGGCAAATAATCTTGTGTAATCGTGAAAGTAATGGCTGCTTACATTTACAATGTAATCGGTTACGATTACCATTACATTGCATCTGGAAATGGCGATTACGATTACGATTACCGGACATCCTGTAATCGATTACAATCGATTACGATTACCGACTATGATTACCCCAACGCTGCAGTTAGACAATGGGATAAACCGTTATATAATGAGTATCTACGCTGATTAAGAAGGGCTAAAGTTCATGCTCAGGAACTTGCTAAATATATTAAGACAGCCGAAGCATTGGCAACATTTCGAAATCACCGAAGATACTATTATTCTGAAATTAAGAGACTTAAAACGAAGACATAAAAGAATTTTCTAAATGCTATGAGAGATTAATTTGCGTCCGATCCGCGTAAATGGTGACGACCTTCAAAAACACTGTCGAATAATATGTCTACAACCATGCCTGCTCTAGACAAAGATTGGCACATTATTTCGCGTTATGAAGAAAACGTAAAACCTTTCAATAATTACTTTACAGAATGTTCTATACTAAATGACACATTTGAGAATCTCCCGAACAATTATCACATGTTAACTCAAACTAATTTAGAATATTTAAAAAGTAGAGTCGGTGATGTACATAAGTACTTGTCTCAGCTAAACACCAACAAGACATCCGGATGAGATGGAGTGAATCTATTGCTTCTGAAAGAAGGAGCAAATCAATTAGCTACTGTCTTATGTAGATTATTCAACCTGTCTTTTAGTATCGGTGAATTTTCATAAGCAAGGAAACTTGTAAATGTTATTCCACTTTACAACAAACATTATACAACATCAACCTCAAATTATCGGCCGGGTTCAGTATTGAGCTCTGTCGATAAAGTCATGGAAAGATTGGCTTTCAACGCATTATTTGATTATTTTAGTTGAAATCTATCATCAATTTTGTCGAGATGGGTAAGAAGGAAAATATATCAGAATAGCGTTCTGTGACGTACGTGGAGCCTTTCACCGAGTGTGGCACCGCCGAACAGCCATCTATTCATATGGATGGCACTGCACTGAAGGAAGTAACACACCACAATCATGTAGGCATTATACTGAGCAAGGATTTCACATGACATAAGTATATATGTTGAATCGAGGGAATGGTAACGCCTGTTTTGAATATACTCTCTCAGTTTAAAAATGATACACTGGATCGCAGTTCTCCCGAAAGAGTTTACAGGTGAAATACATGACCCATCACTGAATATGGCGATGGGATTTGGGCAAGCGAAAATCATGCGGATTTGGAAAGGCTGGATATGATTAAGAAATATGCTGTTCGGGTGATGACAGGGACTACAGCTAGATGTAGCACTGAACTACTAAGTAACAACGTGTCATGGCTATATTTACCATAAAAGAGGATAAATCACCGTCTGCACCTATGTTACGAAATTGTGACTGGCCTCGACACTATATTTGAGCTATGCTATAGAGGTTATATAGGGTGCTATATTTGAGCTATGTTATAGAGGTTATATAGGGCGCTATATTTGAGCTATGTTATAGAGATTATATAGGGCGCTATATTTGAGCTATGTTATAGAGGTTATATAGGGCGCTATATTTGAGCTATGTTATAGAGATTATATAGGGCGCTATATTTCAGCTATGTTATATAGGTTACATAGGACGCTATATTTGAGCTATGCTCTACGGAAGTCAGTAAGTATTACTGTCTCGATGTGCAAACCCTTATTTCTGTATACTTCGTTCGTTATATAGATAGTAATGCTTATTTATATGGCTGATATGTTCTACCATATTATGCCGTTATATGCTAAGATCTGTTTATTTACACTTGGAAATAAAACCTGCTAGTCAGAAATTATACTTGTCTAAGCGTGATATGTTACAGAGGTTATATAGGGCGCTATATAAATATTGTATAATTGTTTAGCCAGCCATGCTAATTAATCTATATACAATGACCCATAAAAAGATATAATTGAATTTGGTATTAAATGGTTAGAAAACGGAGACAAGCCGTGTTGTGTAGAAATGTTGCTGGATCTGGATTATTCCTGTTTATACACTCAATCTGAGATACCACTTAGAACAGGATCGTCATATCCAGTCACTCGAGATTAAATTTCGTGCCACCTAGACAACGTTGTTAAATACGACCCAGCAATTTGCCTATCACCCATATAACTCACCAATGTTCCCATTATCCATGTGAAATTTTATAGAAATCAACTTCATCCATACTATAAACAAGTAGCTGATATGTAACAAGGCATATTGGTAAAACAAGTGATTCTTATCGTTTTGAGGTTAACTGTTACTAATATTAATGTCATCGGAAATTGATAATTAGGGATTAGGGTCTTTAAATAAGAACACCTAAAATATATGTTTAGAACAAGTTTTATTATTCTGACATGCATGCTGCTAATAATATAGCATAAATAATGAAAATGATAGAATTGTTCTCTATACTGTCTTCGGCGGTTGTATACATTCTCATAATATTGCATTGAGATTACATTAAATAATAAACGACCAATGAACGTAACATTTTCAAGTTTAATTAATGACTTTTGTCTCGGCAAACCATTCACTCTCTTACATCGAAATATTCCGATAGATTAGTGCTTCTCAGTTCGATTTCCTGACAATCTCATACAGATCCTGTATGCGAGTGAATTGTTACATCAGCTTAGGTAAATACTCGTCACTCTTAGATAATATGGTCATATGTCGCATCCCTTGGAAATTATCCATACAAGCACGGACACAGTTTGGATTCGACACCACAAACCGGAACCTTTCAACGGAATTCTGCAATGCAGCAGTAAAGATAATCGCTTAAAGTATTTGCTCTGTGACACTGTCTCTCTATGTGTGTCATCCACATATATGTGTCACACATCAGACGAAAGGCACCTACTTCTATTTACGATTCTAGTTGCTTTGGGATATAATATTATATATATATATATATATATATATATATATATATATATATATATACTGTTCAACTATTTACTGTACAGTGGTTTCTTGGAGGTGGTATTCTCAGTACATAATAGTTGCGACCAGAACATCAATCGTAAAAATGATCATCCAATAGTGCACATTATTCCAGAAAGATGATTTTGACGTCCACATATAGAGCTTCCCGTGTAAAGATTGATACACAAATAAAATAAACATGCTCTAGTGAAAATAAATACCCCAATATTTGGTATTCTATGCTTCCAATGTTATATGATAATATTTGTTTACATTTTGATTTTTATTACTGGCGATACCACTATATCCATTTTAAGAATAGAAAGAAAACCATTAATTTCAACACGGTTTTGCTCACTTCGTATTTCTTCCAACACGACTCATCAACATAACATAACATTAAATTAGTATTTCATGTATTTGTTTTTATACCAAACTATCTGCATTGGAACATGATATATATACATTAATATCCATATACTCCAATCATCAGTTTTCAATCTCTAAGAAAACGTCAACTTTTTCCCAATCTGTCGTCATTTTCAATCACATTTAGCAGCTGTATCAATATTGTGTCTGTGCATTTGACAGTTAAATCAGCTAGGTGGACATAGATTAATTCAAGCTCGATTTTATGTACTGAACAAAGGTTTGAACAATGCAAATGTTGCTGTTTTACGGCCACATTTATGCACAATGTAGGCTAAATGGGCCGAGCGACCTCCAAAGGTAATGAGGCGAATTGAAAAAAGAAAAACCCTTCTGACATTGTCCAGCCGGGGTTTGAACCCAGCTGTTATAAATATGTGATCAACTGCGCTACCAGTTAGGTCATGTATCATTTCAGACGCCATTGGATTTTCATAGCACAGGGGATTAAGGTGAATGTGTTTTCCTTCTACATTCAGCCATGCGTCAATAAAATATTCACAGCATATTAGTTGACCAAGCTTCGGTACTTCTTAGAAGCTACCCTCATGCATACATCCTCAAGATTGATTTGTGTGTATTGTAAAACAGATCCTGGTTTATGGTTCTTCTTTGGTTGGAATACAACATTTGTTTAAGCCACTTCGGTAAACACACCATCACATACTCCGTCAAAAACCATTGTAGAACAATTTTGTTCTATCTTATTAATAGGAGTTTCTTTAAAGGTGTGATTATTCTAGTACGAATTGTCTGATACACCTGTATCAGTATGTTTAAGTCTATCGGCACGATCTTGATTGTCAATCAGGTTAACAGCTTCATCTTCATAAAAACACATCGTATTGCTCTATCAGACTGCGTTTATGCCACAATTTTATGACATGGTACATATAACTCGGAATCTTCCCATTATTTCCTGCAGTGCCTCAGCATCCAAAAGTTTCTCAATTACAGAGTTGGAAGTGGATAAATTGGCAAAACGAACTTAACTGTATAAAATGGTTAATAATGTTTTCCGTTGAAGGCCACTTTACTAGCTGAACAGTGTAATATAACTGGTGATCTACTCTTTGACTGAGCTGCTCTTGCATCAACGCCAATTTTCTGATTGTTGTGTAGATTTGAGTAATATCCCTTATCACCAATTGTAGGTAATAATTGTTTGCGTAGCACCAATGATGGTATATAGGCTAGAACTCTATGCAATGATTTTTTTGAGACTGTATATGAAGTATACCTGGTCGAAAATGTACAAATTGATGTGCCTTAATTTCCACAAATTCTTAATATTATTAGCTGGCTAAACAAACCTATATTAAATGCCATTATTTTTAGTCGTCAAAATTGTGACTATATATTTAATTGGCTATTTTGCAACGGTCTTGTGATCCAATTAGTAATGCTAACTGTTTTGTTTTTCCAATACTAGTAAGCCCAATCAATTTATCGGGAAATCAAAGACTTTACAACAGTAATGTGAAGTCCATCTTAATAAATAGCTCAGCGTGCTGGTGAGTGGTTAAAGAGGACATGACAAAGATCGACGCCTTCCACAACAGATGTTTAGGAAATATCTGCCGGATATTTGGACCCAACAAAGTATCCAACGTGGAACTCCACAAGGAGACAGGCTGCAACAGAGCTGTCGTGGAAATTAAACGCCGGCGATTACGATGGCTAAGACACAACGTGAGAATGGATGAAAACATCATCCCCAAAGTTACTATATGATGGACGCCAGCCGGAAGAAGGAAGCCAGGACGACCAAAGATAACGTGCAGAAAAACAGTGATGGCGGAGCTGCAAAATATGGTGCTCTCGTGGGGCGAGGTTCAGGTCGCAGCAAAAAAATCACGAAGATTGTTGAAGACTTATGTCCCACTGAGGACAAAGAGGTACAAGAAGAAGAAGAATCAGTAATATTTGTTGAAGAAATATTTCGCTGAAAAACGTTAGACAGAACTGAAGAATGTTATTTACACTTTAATATTCTTACTAATCTAGAATTAGTATCAAATAATTAGATTTACCTCTTGGGTTAATTAAACTTAAAGAAAGATTCTATGGCTGCATGCTTATTGATGTTTGGAATGTTTCTCATTTTGTTTCTTTGTCCTCTTGTCTATATGGGTCTACGCAGATATATTGATTCAGTAAGCAGAGTGATGTAAAAGTCGGTAGAAGCTTTTCGAATGTTTCATTCGAAAATATGACGAAAACCTATAAATTAATCAACATCAATAGATATACTCGGTTCTTGTTATAATTATTAACGTTGGTATTGATCGAACAATTAATTCAAATACCTAATTCGATACCACTATCTTCATATATGATATTATTGATTTATATTTTAATACTGATAATCGGTAATATACAGGTATATGTATAAAGAGGATAGAAATATATTAAGCTTATTGCCCAAACGTCTGTGATTTATGGCGGAATTACAATTTGTCACTGAATTTTCAAATATAGTTTGTATAAACCACTTCTACATAAAGCTGTTCATAAGCTTTCTATGAAGAATATGATTTGGGAGTTTTCATCTGAAAATTAATATTTCAGAAATGTATGAAGAAACACCCCACACACTCAAACAGACACCTAGGATGTGAGTGTGTGTATGTATGTGTGTGAGAGAGAAAAGAGAGAGAGAGAGAGAGTGTGTGTGTGTGTGTGTGTGTATGTTGTGTGTGTGTGTGTGTGTGTGTGTGTGTGTCGAAAACTTTTAGCTCAACGGTAGCGGTTCAAATTAAAAAGTTGTGTTATAATGATAATCTGGTATCCTGATAATTAATAGGCAGCACGGATATCATTGGTTCATACAATCGGTTCTGTTATCGATACGTCACGTAATGAGACGAAGTGAAAGACGAAACAACCTTCAGATATGCCCACGCTGGGATTCGAACACGGGTGTTAGTGATATGTGGTCTTGCACGCTACCGCTAACTCAGATACTCATTATATATATATATATATATATATATATATATATATATATATATATAATAAATCATACCTCACTCCCCTCACCTAGGCAATTATCACCTTTCCAGTTCTTTTGTTTAGATGATTTGGGATCATATCTGTTTAGTCCAATTCCCCAAACAGAGTCATAAGGATTAGCCTCTGCCAGTATCTCCTCTCCGGTACTAAAGAGGACGCGAGTCAAGTACGAACTCTGAGAGAACTTCGCGTGTAGGCCTCTGTGTTTGGCTGTATGGGCTTCGGCATGATTGTTCCACTCCCCACCACCCGACGCTTGATCGCTGTAGGATCATCCATTGCCATGTTCTACTCCTGGACCTGTTGATCAGCATAATCAATCGCATCATTCGTTGTGGTAAAACTGTTCGCTGCTCGAACAGATGGGATACATGAATGGATGGGTAGATAATTGGAGAATGGCGATTCCATGCCAAATAATATATCGACATCCCCCGTACGCTGCGACTAGCTATTAATAGTTGTAGATCAATACGTAGTTTATCCAATTAATCGATACTATATTCTGCTCTGCCGACCTGAATGTTATGGTTAGATGTTAGTCTAACTGATCCCTTGTACCGGAGATTAGAGTCAGTATAGCTGTTGATGGCTTGTAGCATACAACGAATACGATAAAAAGAGCATGCATACGTGGCCCTGACGTGTATATATGAACGACTTTCAAAATTGTTGCGTTTAGCCGAAATAATGTCGTCTGCTAAATGTTCGATCATTACTCTGGAGGGGCCAGCTGAGTCGCCATAGCATCCCGTACGAGTTGAACATCATTATTATCAGTGGGTGGTACCTACCAAAATAACACAAAACAACAAATTGTTCTCATACCAATTACACTCCAGTATATCCAAACGAGATTCGAGATGGTGTATCTTTTGTGGCATTTTTGAGTCGAATCTCAGAAAGCTGGCTTTCTGTTGTTTTGTTCGATGCCATGACTAATCAAGTCTTCATCTCACTCAACACCTTGCTATTGTTATCTACAAATATCCGGAGATTATCTATTTTACTGATCAAGATATCCATCTTTGATTCTGCTTGAGTCACTATTGACTCACTAATTGACAGGTCCTAGTATTTTCTTCTGAGGATTTATAACAGGGTTTGCTTTGGTGCTGCTTTGTCAACTATCGCTTGCTCGATGATGTTTGTGTGAGAGATGAGTGTTGGGCAAAACATATACACAGTTAACAGGTAACAGTTGTAAACCAATTGGAAACGTACAAACCGAGCAATAAGCCAACAAATAGTTAGACCTTTATAATTAAATTCAGAAATATAGCGAGTTTATCACCGATACATCAATATTTCAAAAAATTACATTTCATATGAAACTTCACACACATTTTGTAGTGGTTCATATTCCACAACTCGTTGTATATATATACTAATGTGCTTAAATATCCGAGCATCAACCCAATAGTTCGCCATTTTATCACATTCATCAAGATCATAGAGTGACTTGTTGAGGTATTAAACCTATTTTCCATTCACTTACCAAGCACCTTTCCCCTTAAGTTGATATATTAAGTCATTATGACAAGAATTGTGCCACCATTTACTATAATTCCCACCATAAGAAGGTGGCAGTATCTGTTCTCCTCTTGTATAAGCGCTGTCATGGAGAAACTCGCATAACGTACAATGAAGTAATCTTATCCCAATGCGATATTTCGCTTTCCACTGCAGATGACCGTTGTATTCTTCTTCCGTCATTGTCTTTAAGTAATTGGCCAAATCTTTTGGGTTGGGAAAATCCACGATATTTATCAATGAACCCTTGGGAAAATCGTGTTCGTAATCAGCGCCTCCAAACACTATAGGTACGATCTCATGTTCGAATGAATTCATCAATTTCTCAGTATAGTAATCCTTACAGATGTTATTTTCTAGCGCCAAATAAAATTTATAGAAGGTCTCAAATTTTCTAAAACATGATCCGTATACATTTTCGTCGTGTTCATCATCACATGAATTATTGCCACATTTTCCATATATATCCACATCAATATATTTACTAAGTTCCTTCACGTATATGTCCCTTCCGGATTCAGGCCTACAATTACTAACGAGCCAAGCGATGGAATTTATTCGATTGTGAAATGGAATCCGAATTGTGTAGTTCTCTTCGGGATCATCTCTCGGTTCAATCACGAAATATGGCGAAAATAGATTCCCGTCTTTCCTATAACTGACTGTCATGTTGATGTCCTCACCGTACATACCATAGCCGTTAATCTTGGCATTTATTGGTGTTTCTCCTGTTATGTGTACATAGAGTTGATGTGGATAACGTCTTTTGGGAAAATGAGGCAATTCCTGACAGTAAAACAACAACATGTCGGCCTCGTCTAGTCGCTCTTTATCGGCGGTGAATTCGCAATTGTTATATGGACATCCTTTAAAAACAATAGATCCAGGTGGCATCGACCAGTATGGATCTTCGAGTCGCGGTGTCCAGAAGAGAATAGTTTTTGTACGATTTCGTCTCAGTTTAATAAGTTGGAAAGTTTTCGAGTCTAGGTATTTTTCAATCTTCGTTGATCCTGAATTCATATTCAGGGAAGTTCCATATATGTCTTGAGTTGTGGTATAGTTGGTTCTTCCTGTACTCAGTATTCCAGTGTTTAGTGACAATTTATAAAATATGGAAATTGCCATTAGAATACATATTATGGCAATGATTCTGCCAAGGCGTTTTACTGAAGCCATCTGCTTGTGTTTTGTTATTCAAGTGTCAACTGTAGCACATATTTCAGATAATGCCACCTTATCTTCGAATTTTAATCCCTTGGTCAGAATATTTTATAGTATATTATATTATATTATCGATCAAACTAATATTGAACAATAGCTTGTAAGCACAATAGCTGACATTTAATAAATTTGAAAACTTGATGTCAGGAACACCTGTTTTTGCCATGATTCTCCATAAGGGGTCATCCATCTTTGGCATATATCCCAGATGTGACCAACTAATTTCATTCTGAAAGATACTAATTCCTATAATAGTATCAGAAAAAGCATAATTCCCGTTCTGTTACATATAAGTTAAAATATAGCTTACTCTTTTTTCTAATAAGATATCAGAAACATAAAATCGGACATACTATTATTGGTTGAGGCGCTTTCAGCACATCATATACTTACATTATTTTGATTACTAGTTAATCTTTACTTGATATTTAAACGACATAGCCAGTTGGTTATATGTAACATGTTATGCTCGTTCAAATCTCACTGATAGCGTTGTTTGTGGAATATACCTCTAAGAACAGTCCCATATATCTCAAGGGAGACTAGTACTCAGTCTAAACAAATGATTCACTCATATACTCGTCCACTCGTCTATTCATCCAATGTCCACCTACCCACTAAATCAATACTCATTCTCACTCGCCCTGTTTCTCTCACAAATGACTTCGTCGAGCATCTTATTGTGAAATAATATAGCTATGTATGTAGACCAGGTATCTAAAATCTTAATCCTGCCAAAAATAAAAATGGTGTTTAACCAAAATGATTAAACAGTCTTTTGTTTATTAAACGTTTTTAATTAATCTTTCCCAAATTTACTTGTTCGTTGTTACCAGAACCTACTCTAGACAATGGACAGTATTCCATAAATGTGACGGATATACTTCAGTGGACATTAAACATAACTGACATATTTTTTATTACATTAATTATTGTATTATGAAGTATGGATAGATTCACTTTTATTTGTACATAAACTACGAGTATCCAATTTGAATAAGGCATGGCATGATTGTTATGTATGTATATACGCATGCATATTCAATGAAATTATTTTCAGGTAGATGATGAAGTGAAAGGGTTGAAAAGTGACAGCATTCTATCATAAAATACTTAAATGAAAAGAACGACGTTCACCTCAGATTAGACTTTCGAGTGTTTATTCGTCCTTTAAATATGAGCATATTTTAATTTCATCTGGTTTAAAAGGTGACTGATATGTTTTATGCATTCGTTAGGCATCCTTTTGATTAAAGCCGTTTTAATTGGGAACATATAATTATGCCAAGCTATTTATCTAAGCAACTAGATTTTCAAATGTAAAGTATGAGATGGAAGGATATCCTATTATATACACCTGAAACAGTCTAGAAGAAATTGCCCCAAATGTTTGAATACAATTATACACACCGACAAGGGAGGGTCGTCTGGGCCAATTTATTTCCTGTAACATTTATTGATTATACGTCATTAATAAATGCCTTACGCTGCGATTAATGATCCATTACTTTAATCGATTTTCAACGTATTTATCTCCCTACTATTTTAAACTTACCTGTATAAGTTAGAAGTTAGGATATTGCTAGAACATAACTCTATTATACTGCTATGACTAGGAAATACCCATTGGTGAAAACAAACTAACACCCAATCTTTAGTGTTATATTTGCAGAAATCAGGTTTAATTATTTAATTAATGTGGCAAATGCTTATTAAACAATTTTGATTGCTATTAAGCAAATCTAAGTAGTTGGAAAAGATTGCTAATGATGTATGCACTTGATAATACCCCAATTATTAATTATTTTGTTTTGAAAGCTGAACTATTCAGCACTGAATAATTTGTCCGCTGAATCTATTTGATGGTATGCCAACTAGTAGACAATTTCCTAAATGAAGTAAAATGATGAAATATCCTTTTGATTTCTGATCAGTTAAAAGTAAAGACCAAGGCTACCATTCATCTATCTATAAATAACTATAATAAGACTTATCGTGTGAATGTTTATCAATGTTTGACGATAATTGCATACGTTTGTATGGAAGCAACAAATTTACATATATAAAATTAAATTAAATATTAAGTATTAGCTTAATTGATTACGAACGTATATTATTTCATTGTTAGAAGCTTATTTTTATCCTCATGTTTATTGTGAATTGTAACTATTAAATCTAATAGTTGAAGTCCTTGGGATGGAATTAAAATGTTAACTTTTATTCATTGTACACATTAAATATTTTACAACTACTTTTAAAAGAGTTTTCGCGTTATTCCTTTACAACCAAATCCGAAACCTTAATTTCATTACTGATTTATTTAACACAATTAAACCTATTAATAGATCATTGCCTCTCCATACTTAATCATCGTTTAATACTGAGTGAAATCTTATTTTACGACATTCATCAACAGACTGAATTTGTTTTGTTTAATTCGCCAGAAGAAAATTATCAGATATGTATTTTCATTTTTGTGTCACACTTATCTGATTAATACTCCATGTAAAATATTATTATACATTTAAATTATTGTAAAGAATGTAATGCAGGGTTAGTGATATTTTTCTTCCATATATATATATATATATATATATATATATATATATATATATATATATATATATATATATATATATATATATATATATATATATATATATATATATATATATATATATATATATATATTATACATTTAAATTGAGAAAGGAACATACAATTTGTAGCAATACACATAAATGGGTGAAGCTGGGGTTCCATCTTATTCCCTATGTGGAACTAGTAGCGTGTTTACTCAGATAATAACATAACGCACCATATTTATCGTATTAATTGAATTGGGTGTTGAAATTACGCGTAAGTACATTATCTGACAAATAAAACACATCTTCCAAACAACAAATATAGACATTATCAACTTTATCAAACTCAATAGACACTTCCAAAAGGACTAATATTTCGGATTTGTTATATTTGTTTAAAATTATAAAAAAATCAGTTCTTCTTAGGGCACTTTTAGGTACCGATCATCCTCATTTGCTATCACGTTTGTTTGTTAAAGTTCCTAGAGACAGCACGTTTGAATAATAATCCATAGGCTGAATGTAAGTTTTGGTGATTGGCGGCTTAAAATGCAGGGTGATGTGTGATAGTGAAGTATATACTTCGAGACTGGACGCCACGTCAATAAGAAGAAGAATCTGGCGATGGGCGAGCTTCATTTACGGTTGATGTTCGTCATTAACGTTGTATAAACTACTGATCTCATCGAAGCCTTTTTTGGCTTACATATAGTTACAGCAGGCATTTGACTTGAATGTTTTTCAGAATGATCGTAGACGTTTTGTGTCGTTCATCGCCATTGATGTTAGATTTAGCTTGGGCGTTGTCACTCGTCATTCCAGATTCGATGTCAGCAAAATAGGTGCATCATTTGCCAGTGCATCATGCTGAGATACACTTTCATTGTATAGTGTTAGCGTGAAATCTTAATCCAATCCATATCAATTTATTGTATGTGACATGCTCATTGGCACTGAGCCCTGATCCATAGAATGCTCTACGTTGCAATAATACAGAGAACAATGTCCTCTAGCTATCACTACAGACTTAAATTTGAACACAATGCCAAAGTATTTGGTCAATGTCATCATAATTATCATCATCATCATCATCACCACCATCTTCACCACCATCATCATCATCACAATCATCATCAATAGTACCCTTAATCGACATGCTAAGATCTCCGCTATGTATAATTAGCGTTGAATAATAGGAGAACAATTGTTTACAGTGTTCTGCCATCATCAATAAACAAACTATCAAGTCTTCTCTATAATATATCGATCATGTTTCTGTCCGTTTAGTATCATCCAAGGATCGTCAATAAAAAGCTCTTATCATTGATTTATGTTAACTGAACTCGATTTGTTTAACTGTTTTGTCTTTTTGTTTGCCATGTTAATGGTACACATGTCTAAACAGTCAAGTATCTATCGGTTTGTAGCTCGTGAATGTTTACGTATTTTATTTAGCTATTTACAATAGAGTGGGATTAGCAAAGGTTAGTATTCGTACCTAATAAACTGCAACGAAGAGAATACTCATAATATTCATCTGTCTTTTAGTATAGTATAATGGAATTGTTTTATAACGTTGTGATCCTTCCTGTCAATTACGTAATATCGTACTATCCTACAGAACTGGTGAGCTCGTTAAAGTTTGTGGAATGTTTACAGAAGCATACATCGAACGAAAGGTACATACTTCACTTTTCGAATTATGAGTATTTTGCACGAAAGATTGGGATATATATATATATATATATATATAGATTGGGAGATATATATATATATATATATGTGTGTGTGTGTGTGTGTGTGTGTGTGTATGTGTGTGTGTGTGTATGTATGAGGGAAGTATATGTGGTAATTAACGTATTTGAGTTATTGACGAGCCATGTCACTGATCTATTCCGGTTAGTGTACGATGTCCGGACGGCGTACCTGTCTTCGGGATTTTCCTTTGGTCGCATCACAAAATATAGGAACCAAAGTGTACCGTCCTTCCTGTAGCTGGCGGTAATGTTGATGCCATTATCGTACATACTGTATCCATTAAGTTCAACGTTGGGGGGAGCTTCCTTGGTTGCGTGTACATAAAGTTGGCTTGGATAACGTCTGTCTGGAAAATTGGGTCACTCCTGGCTATAAAGTAACAACTTATCGGCGTCGTCCAGTCGATCTTTGTCAGGCGTGTACTCGCAATACGCATACAGATATCGCTTGGGGCGTTTGACACCCACTTCTCTTGACCAATCAAGTTGATCGAGTCGCGATGTCCAGCAGAGAATAATTTTGATGAGATTCATCACTTGTTTTACATTTAATCGCCGCTGATTTTCAGTTATTCCCTGAACAGAGAACTCCCCACTCCGTAATTCACCTTCTAGCACATTTTCTACCACTTATGCATACATAGTGTTACTTATTACTCTAATATGTGACGTTTTTGGTAAAAAATTTGGAATTAATCGACGGGTGCTACAAACACAAATCTAATTATGGATTTTTTCAGATTATTGTATGAGTTCCTATTGTAAACATGTCGGATTAGGTTCGCAGAAATCCAAACATGTTGAACTTGTTGTTACAGTGTAACTGCTTTGATGGTAGTTGGTCTTATTTGGACGTAGCTACGTTCGATGGGCTGTTAACATTAGTATTACCATCGATCGAAGAATCAATTTTTCAGTTATTTATTGAGTACGCATTTTACTGAAATGCTATAAAGCTACTACACTATTGAACACAAATACTACTTTTCTATTTCCTTCAGAATCTAGATAAAGTTTCGTATTCCAATTCCGGATTAAACCAAAAATAAGGAAACATTTGCCTATAATGTGGTTTATTTATTTAATATACAATGAACATCGCCAAGAGAGTTTTGTAACTGCACAAATGTATGGTTAAGTAGGTGCTTCAACATTATTAGTTTAAAATAAAACCAAAAAAAAAAAAAAAAAAAACCCCCCCTTGACTCTAATAATATTTTATAATCAATCACAAAATGACATCGATATGGCATTAAATGTCAGCAAATATCGAAATGAATATTAACATATATATATATATATATATATATATATATATATATATTATATATAAATATATATATATATATAATATATATATATATGTTGTGTGTGTGTGTGTGTTGTGTGTGTGTGTGTTGTATGAGGGAAGTATATATGGTAATTTACGTGTTTGAGTTATTGACGAGCCATGTCACTGATCTATTCCGGTTGGTGTACGATGTCCGGACGACGTACCTCTGCGCGATTTTCCTTTGGTCGCATCACAAAATATGGGAACCAAAGTGTACCGTCCTTCCTGTAGCTGGCTGTCACGTTGATGCCATTATCGTACATACCGTATCCATTAAGCTTAACGTTGGGGGAAGCTTCCTTGGTTGCGTGTACATAAAGTTGGCTTGGATAACGTCTGTTTGGAAAATTGGGTCACTCCTGGCTATAAAGTAACAACTTATCGGCGTCGTCCAGTCGATCTTTGTCAGGCGTGTACTCGCAATACGCATACAGATATCGCTTGGAGCGTTTGACACCCACTTCTCTTGACCAATCAAGTTGATCGAGTCGCGATGTCCAGCAGAGAATAATTTTGATGAGATTCATCACTTTTTCTACATTTAATCGTCGCTGATTTTCAGTTATTCCCTTAACAGTTAACTCCCCACTCCGTAATTCACCTTCTTGCTCATCTTCTACCACTTCTGCATATATAGTGTTAATTATTACTCCAATATGTGACGTTTTTGGTCAAAGTTTTGGAATTAATCGACGGGTGCTACAAACACAAATCTAATTATGTATTTTTTCAGATTATTGTATGAGTTCCTATTGTAAACATGTCGGATTACGTTCGCAGAAATCCAAACATGTTGAACTTGTTGTTATAGTGTAACTGCTTTGATGGTAGGTTGGTCTTATTTTGATATAACTACGTTCGATGGGCTGTTAACATTATTATTACCATCGATCGAAGAATCAATTTTTCAGTTATTTATTGAGTACGCATTTTACTGAAATGATACACAGCTACTACACTATTGAATACAAATACTACTTTTCTATTTCCTTCAGAATCTAGATAAAGTTTCGTATTCCAATTCCGGATTAAACCAAAAATAAGGAAACATTTGCCTATAATGTGGTTTATTTATTTAATATACAATGAACATCGCCAAGAGAGTTTTGTAACTGCACAAATGTATAGTTAAGTAGGTGCTTCAACATTATTAGTTTAAAATAAAACCTAATAGTCAGCGAATGTTTCTAAATAACATTTATCTCTAATTTCATTATTCTGACGCGTTTGGCATTGAAATATCATTGCTTGACTCTAATAATATTTTATAATCAATCACAAAATGACATCGATATGGCATTAAATGTCAGCAAATATCGAAATGAATATTAACATATATATATATATATATATATATATATATATATATATATATAAAAAAAAAAGTCATTCCGGTGTTTTCTGTGTGATAACGAAATCTGGAGAGCTATCAACTGGGCGGGGGGGAGGGGTGTATTTTAGATCAAACTAATTTTTGATTATACAGGAGGTTAGACGCAGATATAGATACGTGTTGACATATAAACATATGCACGCATTTCAGGGTGTGGTAATATCAAGGACGAAAGGTCATAGCCACCGGAAGAAAATACTACGAGAATAGGCACGAGTTGGTTTGAACCCACAACCTAAAGGTTTGTAACGTATTGCTCTAACTATTGTCCCTACGTAACTTCACTTATCAATAAGCCGAATATCATCAAGAAAACACATAAACTAGAATCTTAGCCCTCATCTTCATATGTATGCTTTATAGATAATATACTTATATTTTTCACATTTCATTAATAACTATATGACGTTGTTTGGTTGATAATTGATCAATACTTAAATATTGTCTGCGCATGTTCAATAAAGGGGAGCTTTGTGTTAAGTCCTACACAATATTGGTGGTTTGTTACAATCCACTGTTAATAATCGAAATATTTTGCATCGAAGATGAGCAGACACATGCAGAGATGTCATAGGATGTCTAGGAAGTGGTAGAAAGGAAGAGGAAATCGTTAAACAACAGCTGACGGAGAGCCAAGACATCCAGTCCAGCATTGAAAAGGAGAAACATGACCGGGAACTTCAAATCAAACGCCTCTTCAAACAAACAGCGACCAATGTGTTGGAAGCATCATCGAACCGGTGGTGATTGATACAACAAATACATTACAAGCCTGCAACAAATTATCTCGCTCATTGAAGGATTGTGCTCCGACATAAAACAGGTATGCTATTCGCGAATTGAAATCCAAATTAACAACATTTCGAACAGACTCGTGGATTTTGATGAATGACCGGAAATAACTGCCAGTTAGCTATACCAGATATATATATATATATATGGCGATTACCGACAAACTAACAAATGTAACCTTTGAGACAGAAACTAAATGAAATTGCTTTGAAATACGATAACCACACAGGGGCACCAATCATGAATAAATATTCGGTGTTTTATGGAAGGTGACTGTGGAAAGTCAGAACAGTCTGAATAAGGTGCATCTGTGAGGTTTGAAGAACAACTCCAAATGGTCGACGAAGTTATCTAATCAATCAACGTTAAACGCGTACATCGAGTCAGCACCAAAGATGAGGGTCGTCAGCATCCAAGTATTGCACATTTCCGGAATTGCAACCAACGTAATGCCATTCTGGACGGTTCTGGATTTTGCATCAGAGTAGGTGATGATTGTAGGAAGAAAGTGCGCGAAACCTTACCCCACCTATATCCAGCGATTCAAGGTGCATGGAATATTGGCAAATCAGTATATCATATGTATGACAAACTTTAGATTGACAGTAAACGGTATGTTCTTGGAAATTATGAAGATGTAGTTCCTTTGAAAATAGTTTTATTGGAATATAAATGGCATTAACTCTATCACGAAATAGTGCTCCGAAGCACCTATTTCGTATTAATAATCACATTATATAATATGCTCAGTATAAACCTGGACAGCGAGAAATGTTCACTTGTAATTCATCCGTGTAATTTATGTCAAGCAGTACGTTTTACGAGGCCAACCTCAAAACAACAGAGGAAGATACCCAAGTGGATTAGTTGTATTTCTGAAATAAATTTTTAGCCCTACAGAGTAATTCATAAACAAAAGTGGCTGCGTTTTTTCTTTTCTTTTTGAAACTACGCCACAAATTCTTCGGTTTAGAACACCCCATTATTTTAGGATGTGCATACATATCTTGTTATGGTTCAATCTTTTATATTGAAAGAGACGTAAAAGGATGGTGACCTTGAACTTAATGCATTATTGTACGACATTGTAGACCCAGAACATGATATATTCCTAACTTGTGATTTTAGCAACAGAAGAAGCAATATTTACGATTTTATTTCATTTGACGGCGTTTGGCACACTAAAGTTAACAAATGTGGCCTATCACTGTTATCACCGATTAAAATCCACAACATTCACATGTTGAATGGTTGCTCACCAACGTTTATATCTGGGGCGTGTACATACCGTTCAGTAACCGGATATAGTGCGATTGATAGTCTGTTGATATCATCTAATTTATCACACGTGTGATTAATTTCACCACAGATGATGACCTTCCCATATCAGTTGTCATTGATTGTGTACATCAGATAGACAAGGAGAGTGGCCACCCTGCCGAATACACTCAGTATATGTGGGAGAAAGACAACTCGTTTCACTCTATGATATACTGGGTACTGCGATCAACTGCGACCAGCTTAAGAATGATATCTCCGATTCTTTGCGAAACAACAACATAAACAATGCAGGGCACACTATTATTGAATTTCTACAAAGGTAACCGTTAACACTAAACGGCAACCAAAGCATTACCACTCACAAAAGGCCAAAGTCAGAAATGACAACGGATTGGACAATGATTGCGAACAGCTTAAACTTATCTGGCATTGATTGATTGCCCTGTGAAAGTTAAAAGGACAGCTTGGTATTTATGTGACTTGATTAATACGATTCTTACTACTACTCAGAAGCCTTATATATGGTGCGAAGCTTATACCAGCCCATTATTTAAAATGGACCACAAAGTGAAGCCAATAACTGTAGAGGAATATCATTATAATGATGCCTTCGGCATCATCTACGCAGAAAAAAGATCCCAGTCAAGGTGCTTATCAGAAAAGTAAATACATAGTTGATCATATATTTATGTTGATGGCCATTACACAGCAATATCTAACAAGAGCTGGCAGGGGATTTTATGGTGCTTTAATCGACTTCAGATAATGTTTTGATTCTATGCCGCATCCACAGTTATTGCACAGACTTATCAACGAAGGTATTCACGATAAGATTATAATGATTATTCGATTAAATTATAGCAATTAAAATCTCGAGTCAAAACTCCCAATGGATTAACCGCACTATTTGAATGTACCATCCGTCAAGGTTGTATGCTGAGTCCCTTCATGTTCATTTTATATCTGAATGAGCTTGTAAATATGTGTATTGGTACCTATCCTGGTCTATTTATCAATGAATAAATGCCGTATGCAAATATCATAGTTTAATTGTTGTATAACTTAATTGATAAACTGGTGCTACCAATATTATTATATGTTTCGTCTCAAAGCCCTTCTGCTGCGGTGCTTGGAAAATGTGGAAAACTGCCATTGTCAATTCATTATATTTCTTAGTGATGCAGGCAGGGTTAAATGGACATCAAATATTAAATACATATCGTGCAGGTATGGATTTGGACAGATTTGGATCAACAAAATGGCTGACGCCGCGAAACTATGTTTAGATCTCTAAAAGTACCGCGCAAAACTGGTCTACTGAAATTGTTTTGTCTAGATATCGATGTGCAAATCATATATTATCTATTGAGAAAGGTAGAGGTACATTGCCAAGAAATGAAAGAATATGCATGTCTTGAGTAAATAACGTCCTTCGTGTAATAGAAGATGAATATCATTTGATTTTTATCTGTTCCCTAGACCAATACCTCAGAACCGTATTCGTGCAGTGGATTCTCCACGATTACTCTTTTAATATGTTCAACAAGTTGTTTTTTTTTGTTCCATATGTTTATGCACCTATTATTTGTCATGCGCACATTTGTACAAATACTTTGTACTGTGGCCCTTGGGCTGCCAAGGTTCTTACATAAAGCAAATGGGTATTATTATTAATTATGAGGCTACTCATTATTGACTTTTGAGTGCCATAACCCAATCATTAGCTGACTTACTAACCAAGTCGTAGTGTGAATAATTTTCAGTGGTGATTCTATGCATCATCAGTTGATTTTTAACCTTGTTTATTGAATAAGTACACAAACTTCTCTCGGTTTACAGAATACATATTTATATTAATAAATGGTATTATTCTACATTCTATTTTCAGTGTATTCATAGGAAATCTAAAGAGTTAAAAACAACCAGAACATGACATCAGCCAAACGGTTTACTCTGATTGTTGTCGTACCTGTTGGCTTAATTATATTAGTAATAATTTCTAAATGGCTTCCTGACACTGTGGACATCAACAACAACAACAACAACAACAACAACAATAATAATAACAGCAACAACAATAACCATAGCGTAGAAAGTGATGTTAAAAACGATAATTCAACTAACACGAACAAAGAAAGAGAACGGACAGACAGAGAGTTAGACTTGAACACTTTCGAAATAATTGAACGTAGAAGAAATCTTTCGAAAACAATTTTATTTTGGACGCCACGACTTAAAGATCCTTACTGGTCGACGCCAGCTGGAAAAGTGGCATTCCAGGGATGTCGATATAGCAATTGCGAATTCACCGCCGATAAAGATCGACTGGATGAGGCGGACATGTTGTTATTTTATTGTAGTGAGTTGCCTCATTTTCCGGACTCACGTCATTCGCATCAACTCTACGTTCATGTAACATGGGAAGCTCCTAAAAAAGCCAGATCCAGACGCTATGGTCTCTACGGTGAGGCCATCAACATGACTGTTGGTTATAGGAAAGACGCCAATATATACTTGCCATATTTCATACCAGAACCTCGAGAGGATCCCGAGGAGAATTACACAATCCGGATTCCGTTTGACAATCGAAGTAGATCAGTTGCTTGGTTGGTTAGTAATTGTAATCCAGTCTCCAGAAGGGACATATATGTGAAGGAACTGAGTAAATATATTGATGTGGATATATATGGAAAATGTGGCAATAATTCATGTGATGATGTACACGGCGAACATGCACACGGACCATGTTTTAGAAAATTTGAGACCTTCTATAAATTTTATCTGGCGCTGGAAAATAACATCTGTAAAGATTACTACACTGAGAAATTGATGAACTCATTCGAACATGAGATCGTACCTATAGTGTTTGGAGGCGCTGATTACGAACACGATTTTCCCAAGGGTTCATTGATAAATATCGTGGATTTTCCCAACCCAAAAGATTTGGCCAATTACTTAAAGACAATGACGGAAGAAGAATACAACAGCCATCTGCAATGGAAAGCGAAATATCGCATTGGAATAAGATTACTTCATTGTACGTTATGCGAGTTTCTTCATGACAGCGCCTATACAAGAGGAGAACAGATACTGCCACCTTCTTATGGCGGATATTATAGTAAATGGTGGGACGACTCTTGTCATAATGACTTAATATATGAACTTAAAGAGAAAGGTGGCTGGTAATTGAATACGTATCCGTTTCAATACTTGGTATGTTAGTCAGTGCAGCTTAAGTTATAGGAGAACATTTTCAACTTCGTGTTTTTATGCCAGAAAATTTAATTCCTCTCTGTAAATGGTTTATCCGCTGTTATTGGAATATGCTACCTATCTGTGTTTTATCTTTCGCTACAGAAGTATGATAAGTATGTTACTTTACTGGTAACGGGCCAGTGGTCTTCTAACATTCAAATCAGATTCCATTTTCCGGTTCTTTTCACTTCCAAATATCTTCTAAAATCAGTAGCGATTCGAATATACTTAGTTCCTCATTATTTTAGTAAATACGTTTTAGCTAATACAATATTTGGTATATCAAATCCCATTTGATCTAAGTTTTGTCTCCATGTGTGTTAATTCTGGGATTTTAAAATTAGTTCAGCTGTTTTAATAAAATATGTATCGCTTAATCAAATTTGCATAGATATCGTTATATTTGTTTTTGGTCATATATATATACAATGAACAGGCAAGTCCACGATTCGGGATGTTAACAATAACCAAATTAGAAGATGTTTATAAAATACAGTTATGCAAATTGATGTACTCCTAAGTACATGACAAAATTCCAACCAGATTATTCACAGTCTTCTCCAAAAATTCTAAGATTCACGATTATTATATATAGAAAGGTTTAGCATGCAAAACATGCAAAAAGCGCAGACGAGTGAATTTGCAGAATACGTCATTCACCAAGTATCAAAACTTTAGTCTACCTTGCCTTATGAACTGAGAGTAAACAATTCCATCAAATCATTTACATATCGCATGAAGAACCATCTTATCACTCAATACTGTATTAATTTATATCGCCATCTTCATCGTCTACATGACACCAAATGCCACTTTAGTAGTTTCAGATATTATTAGATCAAGAAATGTTTCGAATACATTAACATATATAATACATCGAATATTGAACCACACCTCTAATTATGGTCATTTTAAGTGGAAGCTCTGATAGTACTGTAGTTAATACTTAGAAGTTATATCCGATGCTGGACAGCTATCAGGTTTGTGGCTTCAGATAATCCTCAAATATTTGGACGATGCGCACATTTGTGTTCAACAACTTTAACTTCATTCTTAGCTTAACAATCTCCAGTTTATCTGGACACATCCTGGAAGCGCAAACGGATTATGTTTAGAATGTTAGTGATGAACAAATCGCGAGCTCTTGTCTTCTGATTCTTTAGACTGACCCATGTTTGAATATGAAGGTTGTGGGCATATATACAGCTTGTAACATTGCTGTTATAAGACACAGACGCATCGGTACACCAAAGCATCTACTTCAGTAGGAGACTAATATGACTGACTGTTATTCTATCATTGCCAACAACATTCATGAGTTCAGAGAGCTGGGAGAAACTTATCATCCAAGTATTGATTGGATACTTCGCAATATCATGGCGATTCCATGATTCCAAAATAAACTAGAACCATTAAACCTGCACCATATATGTATTGTATCTTGTCTACTGATTCTATATACTGATAAATGTTTGAATACAAACCTTGTTAGCATACATGCAGCTTGCTAGTTTGCTATTTGTCCCAACACTTAAAGCCACACACTTATAACTATTTTAGGGCATCTACGCAGTGGGGGGGGTTAAACTGGCCTATTATTTTAACATCCATGATTTCAGAAAGCTGGGATAAGTTATAATCACTTTATTGATTGCATACTTTGAAATATCATTGTTAGTCCATGATTCTAATCTAACTAGTACCATCAAACCTGCATCAGATTAAGTTTACCCTTTCTAGCAGGTACTTATGAAAGCATCAAGAACATAAATAGCTAAATAGTGACAAACGCAGAGTTGATTATAGTACGTCAGAACTAAGAGCGATCATCTCAAGACAATAAACAATATATTATATATCTAAACAATATGAAGTAAATGATTTCACGTCTGAGATTTGCTATACTTACAGTATCTATATCAACCAAAGCTGCTGATGGCTTATGTTTTACTGCAGTTTATTTATCAGTATAAAGAAAAGCGAGAATGTGTGTTTGTATGTGTGTGTGTTTGTGTTTGTGTGTGTGTGTGTGTGTGTGTGTGTGTGTGTGTGTGTGTGTGTGTGTTGCTTGTCCGTATATACGCAACATAAATGACAAAAGCAAATTCAACGGCCGTCAATATGACACTGATTTAGCCTATGATTGGGACTATGATGTTTACACATTGCAATTCCTTTAGTCATATTGTAAACTTTAGCTTTATGGGTTTATGTTAGCTCTATGGGTCGAAGATTTACAGTCCACACGGAGGAGTGCAGCATTTAATTTTGTCCACCATATATCAGCATCCATAGAATATTGAATGGGATCAACATTTGGGAATATTACATGTATTAAGTGCGCTATATAATCTGTAGGAATATTACCTTAAGGCGATTAATGAGGTAACTAATGTGGATCAATCAGAATTATATATATATATAAAATAACGATTAATTATTGATTTGTGTTCATAAATTCATGGATGATTGACAAATGGTTGATCAATATTTATGAACTGGAGTTGACTATTTATGGTGTTGCAGAAGCCAAGGATGACATAGAAATATCTCAGCATTAACTAGTGAGCAAAAACAAAGAGCAACAGAAATATATTCAAAGCTTCAAAAAACTATTCAATTAAATAACCAATAACAATGTTTAAATTGGTTTAATGAAGGTTTAATCATCTACGGTTAATCATACTAATAGTTGAAAGGCTTCGTTTTTGTATTTTTGTATACCACATTTAAGCAATGATGTAAGGTCAAGTAATACAACTAAATACTAAATTAATTGGCAAAAATGTAATTTCATGCAACATGACATTGTTCTTAAAAGACGAATTCGCATTGTCAACATCCCAATTAAATCACAACTGTTAAACTAGGAAGTTGTATTAATGAACATGTTGTTTTCATTTTTTCGCAGTAGCTTGTTTTGCAATATCTGTTACAATGCTGTTATCAGCTGCAACTAACTGATATCCACACAATAATTTAACGATTGTATTAATTCAAATAACAATGATGTATGGCCAGTCTATCTCCGGTGATTAAATCATTTCAACTAATTACAACTATATAATGAATATATTATAGTAATCCAGCGAAACCTTTTTAATTACTAGGATAGTCTGGCATTTGAGACGGAAAATTTGTTAAATTTATATTTAATGGTGGAATCAGCATCAGTTTGAAAATACTAAATAGTATTGTTTGTTTAAATGTTTCCATTATACAAATCCTTCAGTCTGTATCATTTCTTGGGCTATAGTCATGAATCGAATTATATTATATTATAAGTCTATATATACTATTTATATTGACCAACATATTTGAAGTGTAGGTAGCGCAGATTAATGATTACTTTAATAAAGAAGCCCTTCCCAGGATTTCATATTATAAGAGGAGTAATTAATTTCTATCCGATATTATATTAGTATGACAAATAAACGATTGAACAAAATACTATCCATTTCGACTCATGACAGATGCCGGAATTAAACAAAAGTGGCCAGTTCCTGATTGAGGAGCCAATTTGCTTAGAATTGCCAATTATTCAGTAAAGAACCTATGCCGTAACATATTTCGCAACTTATCAATTAAAGTCGTTTTGTGAAACAATTGAATTGTATACATTTGTTATTCAATTTAACTGCTGATGTTCTGCGAAAGGATTTCATGGATTTGATTGCAAATTAACATTAAGATAATAGCAAAATTAATCAAACAGATCAGAAGAAAATATCTTATTAATAAGACTTCTCTGGTTTGAGGAATATTCATTCAATCTAATTAGGAGCAGACGTTATTTATTTGGAAGAGAGTGTGAAATCCATATTTTTCAGGATTTCAATCATCAGCCATGTACCTTGTCCAGTTTTCACTCTGTCCCAGCTTTACAAGCTAGTATATTTTCTGTCTCCACTACAAAAGTCTATATTACTGTACAATAGATTTCTTGGGTATATTTCTAATAAACATTAATGAATCGGCTGACATAAATAAACACATTTCCTTAGATATCTTATGTCCATAATGTGTCTATGCGCTATTCGTATTTTGGCCGTGTGTACGCTATCAGACAATCAATTTGTTTCATTTTTGTAGCGAATATCCTCGCTGGAAAATCGGTGCAGATCTAATCGATGATTAATCTAATCATAGGCTAACCATCGTCTAAAGGGCTCCACTAGGCACGGCTAATATAATGGAGATATTGGAGATGAAAGCATGAAGACGCCAATACCACCAAATACTCTTCACACGGCATCAGACAAAAGACAAGACAAGAGCCAAGCTTAGTAGCATCTACACTGGTCAGACGTCGAATATATGGTTGATGGGTGTCTGCCAACTGAAACAAAACACACAAATGAAGGTCCGGCGAAGTATTTGAATAACTGCAGACACACCCAAGCAGTAGGCGAATCAAAGAGTCATGGATTCATCAGGTAATCTGAAATTATTAAATAACAGCACCTATATTAGGTACGACAGTAACTATTCCAGGCTTGATTTAAGGCTGCGATTCAGTATTTGAAGAGTACGTAATTCTTGGTTCTTTACCAAGGAAACGTGTTAGCATTAATCACCACGATACAGCAAAGATGTTTATCAACTTCTTTTATTAGCAAATTATATATCATGTGGTTCACAATTTAGTGTCCTTTTCTTTCTAACATTATAATTTTATTTACGGTATCTGGCATTTCTATTCTGATCAAGGGGAACGATTTAACTTTATTAGTATTATTAATAGCCTCTTCAAGTCTCTCTAAAATGTAAAATGTTAAACTGAAAAGTCAATTGCCATCTGTCTGAACACTTTCACAACCTTGAAAAAAAGGTGAAGGTCACATAATACCAAGGAATATGTACAACTTTGTGTCTCCATGCCATGTGATCTATGAATATATAATCATAGTTAATTTGTATTGCTCAAGCCAATTAGTATTATGTTTCAGCTAATTAATATTATCAGTCATTCACAAGTCTTATGACGTTCCTTTATCTAATTTCTAATTCTGGAATGATTGGATATAAAGTACATTATCCATCCTGACAAAGTACTGGGTTAGTCATATTATGCACAAACGAGTAAATGTGAAACAAAGATTCGACTAACATATATTTATTTGTACAGTTGCTATCAATAAGAAACCGCCTTTTAACTATCCAAAATCAGGGGACAGATCTGGGGGATTAAAGGAAATGAGAAAGACAAAAAACTGATTCATCGAGTATCAGTATGTGTTAAATTGTATATGATCTAAACTTCAAAATACTTTTAACATTCATTTTAAAACTAACGTTTTATGCGAATCTCTTTACAAATCATGATTTCTTTGTAGCCTTTCGTATTTATCAAATTACCCTTTTTGCGTTTTGGGATGCTGTTTGTATAAACAAAATGATTCCCATTCTGCAGCCGACTTCCTTCTACATTCCTTTACTAAATGTTCAGATCATACAGCATTGTTACATACTCTGATAATGTTTCAGATGATGGATGCTGTTT
Organism: Paralvinella palmiformis; assembly: GCA_025642065.1. NCBI lineage: Eukaryota > Metazoa > Annelida > Polychaeta > Terebellida > Alvinellidae > Paralvinella > Paralvinella palmiformis. The sequence goes on along the minus strand of JAODUP010000312.1, from coordinate 389,824 downwards.
ATTTCCTGAAAATAGTTGGATCTTCTTAGCTTATGGCATACACAAGCATAGCATAGTCTACCTGTGTGCGTGTAGGCTTTTAAAGTATTAATAACATGGAAACCAATCATATGTTAGCACATATAGTATCTTAAACAACCAGAAACCGGTAAGTTCCGTTCACATGTTGGTCTGTGCCATTGTTGAATCTATCAAGATATAATTATCAGAGCAACAATTGTACTTAGAGCATAATCCAGTATCTTAATTGAATGTCTAGAAATTATGTAAATTTCGTGTTTGGAGGTTTTCGGATGCTCTAACTGCTGTAACTACTTCTTGATGGCCTCATACTAATCAAAATGTTATAATATTGGATTTGTATTGTTATATGGTGGTAGGTGAATATGTTATCGATCAGCACATGCTGTTATTCCAGAACATAACGTTGGAAAACATGAATCATATGCGTAGTTTAATTTGCATAAGGCAGTTCACATTTTTGGCGGCTACTGTACAGGGCCACTGACTGTTGTGATTAAACCCCAAACAAAATAGGCAGTATTTATAATATAAACCCATTATATTATTCTTGCGAATAAAAACATATATAGCTAGCCGTATATCCCAGCCCAATTTGCCTTGAAAATAATTAATGTTTTCATATGTGGAGGAGTACTTTATGAAGTAGACATACGCTATGATATTCTAAGACATTGATTAATTTGAAACAATTTAGAAACTGGCGACGGATCAAATGAAAATTCTAAACATGTGTTGTGATGAGTCCTGATGGCCTCCAAATTACGGAATTATGTAGATTGATTTGAGACAGTGGTGTTATAAAATGTGGATTTGTGCAATAATGAGCTTTGGATTCGCAATTTAGCATTTTGAAAAACTTACATTCGTAGTTAGGTGTTGTTGTTTTTTTTTATTATTATTTATTATTATTATTATTATTATTATTATAAATGAAAACCCCACGTTCTCGAACACTGATCTTATATAGAATGTGATAAAATATCAGACGTCGGCGGTCTCTGTACAATAATGTTTTGGAATATTTTTCTCATTGGGATACTCAATTGATTTTTGTGTTTCTTAGTTGTATATTCTTTTAACAACAACTTAACAACAGTATTTAAATGAACAGTTTATATTCTAAAATGTATATAACATACTTACTGTACAACATTTACACGTGCATAAATAACATTGTTTCCCTCACTAAGGTAGAATATTGTTCTTTTTAATTCTAGTTTGTAACGTACCTGTTAGATAAGACCCAATATATAAAAAGAAAATTTCAAAAGTTGATTGTGCGTCGGGATTATGATGAATGGTTATGTTAACGCTCTGACGTTATTAATTTAAACACGATTACAATTATGACAAGAACATCCAATGTGAATCGTAATTTATGCAACCGTGGCGCTGTTTATAATCAAATCAAATCAAACCCCCGCCAACACATCGCACACCACACAATACTTCGATTAAATTGTGAAATGTATGAAACGTACAAGTCCCAAAACACGAACGTATGGTATGATATCCCATCCGCTTAACGCAGTTCGGCAGGGCTTCGATGTGAGCACCTAAAATCCTAGCAAAACATCCACATCTGCTATTTTAACGCGCGTCGACCAAAACCGCCGACACATGTATATAGAAGGGCTTGGATAAAGACGTCTCGAACAAAATGGCGATGCATACTTCCGGTAGCATTAAGAAGCACCTCAGTAATTAATAGGACAGCGAATCTAACAGGATACTTCATCCATCATTGGTTCGTTCCTGGTTCACGAAATGTAATATTATTCTAGTTTAAGGGCGCTGTAAGCCATCGAGTAAATGGTGCATTTCGTGTAATATTAGCTTAAATCTAAAAACGTGTGAGTGGATCATTTGCAGTCAGTACTTTTTACAATTAGAGAAAAGTATCAGAATTTGTATCACACAGGGCGAAGTACCTAGTCACGCATTCATCTTTTTAAAAACATAATTACGTAGCATTACTGACAAACACCAGCTTGATGTGCAGCATATTACCAAAGCCTGTTTTAGCACCGTGTTGTCTCTCACTCATCCAACGACCTATCCATAAAATACATGGAAGCTGAAGACCTTTAAATGGTAATACCGGTTCCTATGATGCAGGGTAGCTAATGCTTCATTATGCTTGGCACCTAGCAGCAAGCATTATTACTTATATGGCTACTGAATTTCTGCTTTCGGAAAGGACCTATCCGGTTTTAAATGCAATATTATCCATTTGAACAAAGGGGCGAAATTCCCTTTTAGAAATAATTTTCCACTTTACATACATTTCATAAGAGGGATAACATAGCATATTCCTTTTCAAACATCGTGTTCTACTTTACATAGATTTGGTGATAGGTCTTCATAGTGGAGAAATTGGCAAATTCCTTTTCAAACATTATTTTCCTCTTTACTTCACAGATTTCGCATTCGAAGAAAAAGGAAACATCCTTTCATCTATAATATAAATAGTTAATATATTGCTATGCTAACTCAAAGAAAGTGGGTGCGAATTGGGTAAATAGTTGTCCGTGAGATTTAGTATCATATTTGGAAGTTCTAATTAGAATACGGAAGTTAATCCATTTGAGGATCAAACAGAGATATTAATGTGTGACTATTAAATGTTACATGTTGGGAACTGGGAGCTGCCAAGAAAGTAAATAAATTTCCCGAGGCGGGAGAGAGAAAATAAAATGAAACTTCGCCATAAAAGAAAAAGGGAAAACAGAGAAAACAATGATGAGAAAAATCCTTTTGAAAATACAAAATTATACATTCACCAGTCATTCTCTTTGATAATTACCCTTCAAATAGCTGCAACCGAGGCTCAGTGTAATATAATTATACTAGTAATAATAATAATAATAATAATAATAATAATTTATTATAATCACGATAATAATAATAATAATATGTGCAGCTTCGTGGCCCTGAACTAACCTTATTTAATTTATTTTTTGATAAATGTATGTGTCGCCTACCTGCCGAACTTTGACTTAATCCTAGTTTATTCGAATATCCATCCGCTAGATTATGTTAAACACTTCAGAAAGAGCAGGTGGTAACGACGAATGCCGGCAAAATGATGAAATTAAGTTTAATATATTCTCGAATATAATTTAACAAAATTAAAAGAATATACGGTCAACGTCGTAAGTTAGTGCGCGTCGTGATGATGATTTTAAACTATTATCTATCCAGTCATCGTTCATTTCCGTTTCCTCGTCATCCCCGAGCAGTCAATAACAATATACGTGTACGCGTAACACAAACATCTAACTTTTAAGTATTGTAAAATAGACTAGGGTGTACACAAAATGACTACGTTAATCGACGTAGTTCCAATATGGTAGCCTTTCATCCTTCATTGACTAGATTAATTAAACTATGTCTTCCTAGGCATCGGGTCAATTGAATACGTCAAACCAGATATGGCCAGCCTGCACCAGGGAAATGGAAATGTTCACACGCATCACGCTCGAATAGCTGCGCGAAAGGCATTGTGCTTGTTGTCCATTCCACGCCCGACGTATTTGTGAGAATCCAGCAAAGATCAGCTTTAGAAGTAACTCCGAGCGATTTATAATACACGCATGAACTGTACCCGATGGTTCTAGGTCACGGTCAAGTCTAGGCTTACTTTTTAGGCTAGCAGCCAAGAATCTAAACATATTCTGCGGAATTCACGACTAATTTATTTCCAATCGTACTTTATGACATCTTCATACCGTTACCTGCATGGATCCATTTAATTTTAGGTTGCTATAAATTGAATGGTGTACCTACACTAAAAAGCAAAATCATCCCTTAAATGTTTTAGACAAATAACTGAGAAGCGTTCGGTGACGCGATAGCGAGGACTTAAGTGTACAGCAGCACCAGTCGATAGATGTAATTGTGACCTGTAATATTTGCCAGAGCTGCGTCTTGCTAAAGACGGAAACACTTGTTTTTCGATGACAAGGAATTTCCGATTCAAAGACAAAATTGGTGTTCTTAAACATTCACCTGTACTACATGGAAAATTATTCCCAGCGGAAATAACAACAACTTGTCAATTACCAAATTGTCACGTAATCACAAGCATACAGGAATTTCATGGAACATGATATACCTGACGAAATCTGTCAGTGCCTTTACACAAATCAGACTTCATCAAAATCGTCAAACAGTTACCCGAGATCACTCCCCCATCTACACGTATATCATATGTTTTCTATCGAGGTATATATATATATATATATATATATTATGTGTGTGTGTGTGTGTGTGTGTGTATTTGTGTGCATGTATGCGTGTGTGTGTGTATGTATATATTATATATATAAATATATATATAAATATATATATATATATGTATATATTATATTGGCTTACTGTTAACTGTACGAACTATATTCGCTAATCATAATCTATCATGCTATTAATAGTTCACCGTAATACTATACTAACACAGTGACTGTTAGTTTTATAGTATAATCTAAAATATGTCACTGGCTCTTTCCAAATTCAATTTTATCCTTACGATGTTTGTCTGTTATTTTCACATTCGATCATAGGCTCAGAAGCCTCAGGATTGTCATTCCATTCTTACGAATGCTACTCATTTGTCGCGCTTTTGTGACTAATTTATAGGCTCCACAGGCCATCAGAAAATTATGAAAAAAAAAGATTTCCTTTCTTCAGAATTATAAGAAGTAAAAGCAAAATATTTTTGTTTTAAATGGGAGAACGTCTTCTCCAAACTGCCCAAGACTTACAATCACACCACTAAATCATGGTATTTAATAAGTTAATACCTTCCTGCCAATCTACGATAGGTTCCACTGCCACAAATATACGTCATTTACCTATTTCATATTACTTATTATAGTCTATATAACCGCTAGGTATTAAAGAACATTTTCAATGAAACGGTGAAACATACAACATTACACACTCATAGATTTCAATTTTTTCCTATTTAAATTAACAGCTCGCATCATAAGGTTCCCATTTAGTGTTTCCGAATTGCAAGCGTTTTTTGCTTATTTGATGTCACGACGTGGATTCCCTGTGGTTTGAACCCCGTATTTACCCCGGAACCAACAGCGAAACCATCACGTGGTAAAGACACAGTCTGGCCCAACTACATTTTAATTCCAACTTGTAAATCGGTTGTTGTGACTTGGGCGTTTCACTTAAATCGGCATAAAACGTAGAAATTTTATAAAGAACAAGGGTCGTCCACATGGAGCTCACCATTTATATATTTAATCATAACGTTTGCAATATTTTTAGGCAAACGATTTGAACGTTCCCTAAGTGATGATCTGAAACGTATGAGAATTCACTGTTAGGTTTGAGTAAATCATGGTATTTCATCTGGTATGAGATTATATTCCGTTCTAGCCCAGTAACAACCAATCGTGCAGTATTGCTACTTTGTGTTTAAGCAAACGTGTGTTGCTTTACGTGCTGGCAGTCTATAAAAAGCCTAAATTACTGCTGGATGTAGTGTGGTATCAAAATAGTTATCTTCTATATGCATTAACTTACTATTGAACCGCACGCACGTGTTGTTTACTGCGAGCTGTGATGTCAAATGGTAGCCTATATACAACCGCTTCCCTGTGGGCGTGACACATTCGTCACGACCGAAAAGGGGATTAGCTAAGACCCACAGACTGATGAGTAGCCGAGACACGTGAATATGTCAACGGATATATATATATATATATATATATATATATATATATATATATATATATTTTATATATACAGGTATATATTCAAAGATGTTTAGATGTTGATGTTCTGAGCCATTTCACTATATATATACTATATATATATATTATATATATATATATATATATATATATATATATATATATATATATATATATATATATATATATATATATATATATCCTAAAACACACACAAACTAGCTGTATCCAATTGCATGTTCAAATTGTGTTTATATGGGTTTGTTACAATGTTCAATATAATTTTGGTTTCATGTAGTAATAATTGGATTATAAAGTTTGTTTTATAAAGGATTGATTATAATGATTTGATGAAGAATATATAATAATATATAATAATAATAATAATAATAATAATAATAATAATAATAATAATAATAATAATAACATTAAGAATGACGTATAAAGTAACGTGGGTTGATCGATCTAAGGTTGATATGCAGTCATACATCACAGTTCGTTATTCGCTGTAGGGGATTTGTCAGATATGTATATATAGATAGGAGTGGCGATGTTGGGTAGAGTTGAGTGGAATGGAGTGGAGACAAGATAGATTGGGTAAGATATATAAGACGAAGCGAGGTGAGATATGGTAAGATTGATGGATAGATTAAGATAGATAGATTAGGATAGATAGATAAGGATAGATAGATTAGGGCATATAGATTAGGGTAGATATATTAGGATAGATAGATTAGGGTAGATAAATTAGGATAGATAGATTAGGATAGATAGATTAGGGTAGATAGATTAGGGTAGATAGGTTAGGGTAGATAGATTAGGATAGATAGATTATGGTAGATAGATTAGGGTAGATAAATTAGGGTAGATAAATTAGGGTAGATAGATTAGGGTAGATATATTATGGTAGATATATTAGGGTAGATAGATTAAGATAGATAGATAAGAAAGTGAGCCAAAGAGCGAGAGAGAGAGATTATGTAATAACATATAATCGTAGTCTGGTCCAGATATTATAAGGATCTTGGACTAATTAACTTACACGTTTCTTCATCTTGGTACGAATCAATAAAGCTGATGTTCCTTATTTGCTTATTACATAACTTACATGGCGAAGTTATCTACTCATCCTCAACGAGACAATTATTATGTAGGCCAAGAAATGTTCCAGATACAGACAAATTTATCTAACTAGAAACTAGATTGATACAACGATTTTTGGTATCTCCAATCTCGATGGAGATTATTCTTGTTCAAATTCAGAATGTCGCTATTTATTCAGATGGATTTGTTTACAATAGAAGTTTCAGTTGAAGCTGACATATCATCCCATTCATCACATCGCTTTAGAATTAGATATTATGAAGAACCAGTATCATCTGCATAATCGTGATACTTAATGTTGTGTTACTTCATCCACAAGTCAATATATATATATATATATTAAGTTGAAGGCAATTGAAACATTAGGATTTCTGTCACTGAAGTTCGACTTTATAAAGGTTACTATTATCACTTTGATACCAAAGGATGGTTCTAAGCACTTCGGTAAGTCTGTTACTTTGGAGATTGCATGGCGCACCGATGGCACAATCGTTAGAGTACTGTGATGTAAACCTCCTTATCAGTGTTTCGAATTATATTCGGGTATGGTTCCCTAAGCAGTTGACTCAAGGCCATAAGTCCCAGATGTCACTAGTATCTGGATTAAACAAGTTCTCTCAAGTTCACATCGAATGCTGCAACTCTGTTTAATTCAGCCATCAATCGTTAATGAACATTATATATCAATTTCCAATTGGACTGCTATTAATGTTTTGAACTTTTCTTAATTTAGATTTTCTAAATTTATTATGAGTACTGCAAGTGTGTGTAATGTAATCACTTCATTATCATTCATGCGTATGTCACCATCCTTGGTACCCCATATACATTATACACCAATCGACCTTATGCAGCATTAGGTTTCATAATGTTATATAAGTATAATGTTAAATAAAGACATGCATTGAATTGACCTTTAAATTATTTGTTCTACGTCTCGATACCTACAACAACATGTTGTTCACCTCTTTTGACTGAATGTATATACCAGAAGTATCTAAAAAATAATATACGATCATATCCATTCATTGCTTACGATTAATATAAATTTGCCTCGACGATTTTCAGACGGTGCTTAGAACAGGGATATTTTACTGATTTAACCTTGCAGCGTATTAATGCTATTACTCTCTGAGTTATTTTGCTCGAAACCATCCTTTGTCGCAATATGTGCGGGTCTGGATTTCATTTAACGTTATTGTAGTTTGTTATTGTATTTAAAAAAAATTAGAAAACGAATTTAATGTCTACAATGTTATGTGACTACTTGTGCTTGAGTACAACGTCGCCAATTTATCTTAAGACTAGTGTTAGCTTCAATGATGAAAGTGTTTACACATAACTCGAGCAACATGTAGATATCCCTCCTACCCACCAGTCCCCCAGATTCTGAGAAATGAACGTTTATGAAGCCTCTTCATGAACTAATGGAAAGGTTAATCGCTTTAGCCGACAATAAGAAAGTGTACTTTAGAGTTTTTATAGCTTTTAGTTTGCGATGTGTCCAATTTAAGAAATGATACACGGTGCCGTTATCTGCAACGTTATGATAAATATCGTACGCTATGACTAAAGGCTAAATACGAGTCTACTCTTCGGTGGTACGGACGTTTTTAAAGCCGGAACGAATGTTAGATGGTATGCTTATGTATTCTTATGTGTGCTGAATATTGTATAACTGTTTTAAGTGAATATTCCTTTATAAAAGGATTTTAAGTAAATGCTGCAATAATGAGCTTTGACTTGCTCATTATAAATTAATTTAAACCGTACTAGCCTTAAATATGAGTATAGGATTCCCATTACAGATAATCCATTTGAAGAGATTCAAATGAATATAATAATTGCTTTCATAAATGATGCTGGATAGGGCCTGATAGGTGTCTAAATGGAGGCCTCCAGTTTTTACTTTAGCAAAATTGAAATTTCAAATTCGCTGTTGTTTGGCCTGAATCGGATAAATGGATGGATCCATTAATTGATAGGTATTTTCTTGCATTGCGCTTCTTAACTAGAAATACGCGGTGATTGTTGCTATATATATATATATTATATATATATATATATATATATATATATATATATGATTATCATATATTATATATGCTTACCATTGTAGATATAGTATAGTATAAAATTATATATATATATATATATATATATATATATATATATATATATATATATACTAAATGGTGCGATAATCCGGTTATTCATGGTTCCGTTTCCTCATAGACCTCTTGGGAACAAAATGCAAATAAAACATGTTATTCAAATTCATTAATCAATGGATAAGTTGGCTAAGTGGGTCTACAACTTCATCACTGCACATATTATTGCGTGGGATATATTTAGAAGCACAGTCTACTAGTGATAAACCTACCTATGTGAGATAATAAATACACATGTAACGTAAAGGAGAATTAAATCGTGTATAGAGTGACGTAATTATATTCATAAGGATATTATTAACAGAAGATATATTTAATGTTTGTAATAATTCCGTATGATCTGAACGTTTGGGAATATCACAAATTCTTTCATAGAGAATGTGATATGCAACTTGCATCACCTTCCGAGTTTTCTATTTTTTTCATCAAATTGATTTTTATTATATGTTCTTGACGCTGTTAATAGAATGTTGGTTGATAAATGGAACGAGATAAATAAGATTTAATATCGGACATAACACCAGTATAACGCGTATCTCTAACAGACAGATAATAGGAGCTATTTCTACATTTGGTAATGCGATTCTCAACATGCTTTAATTTTAATCAATCAGAATTGTATATTTTTGTTATGATCTATATAACTAGTTACCTGTGAAAATGACACCTTGTTATTTTTTTATCATTTATGTAAAATGATCGACATGTGGAGCAATTGTCACATTAGGAACGTATTGTGAAACTGGGCGCAATAATTTCAATTAAAATTAACCTTTATTATAAAGACTAAATTAAATAACAAAATTAATATATACATTTCAAGCTTTTATTATATCAAAACGTCAGCCATACAGTGTTAACAGCAAGGTTGCTAAAGCCAACAGAAATGTTTCCTGAAAGAAACATGTACACCTGAACCAGAATTGGTGGATAAAAAAACAGAATAAATAAAACATTATTGGTGGTTGATTCAATAATCCGCACGATTCGTTACTCTGCACGATTTCAATGGGACCACTAGTGCGTGGATAAACCAGACATTATTGTATATATATATGAATATATATATATATATATATATATATATATATATATATATATATATATATATATATATCATTTATCTTTGAACAGTTCACTTCTAGCCTATAACATACGTCATTTAGGTATATTACAAGCGTATTCAAACCCATTTAGATCTTAATAATAAATGAACCAGCTACGTAGACGCAACTCTATACAGAGCAAACATCTGCTTAGAGCTATTGTGTTTATGGAACGCTCGTATTTTTGTTATGAGATAAATCTGTACAAACAACCATTATTTTTAGTGAAGACGTATCATATCTATTCCTGTAAATACAAAGCGATAAATAGGGGTATTAATGTAGTTGAACTTCTTGCTAGATCTTGAACTTTCAGTGAAATCTGTCCCGTTTATTATGATTAGAATTTGGCATTGGCACCATATATAAATTGCGCGAATAGAGAATTCCGTTTTTCCGCTCTTCATGCGAGCGTGCCTGTATGTGTGTGTGTGTGTGTGTGTGTGTGCTTCTTCATATATATATATATATATATATATATATATATATATATATATATATATATATATATATATATATATATATATATATATTAGCAACACGTACACACATACATACACAAACATACACCGACAAACACAGGATAACAAATAAAAACACATACACGAGCACATATATTCGCCTTCATGTAAAACAGTCATACGGATTTGGCGAAACTATTTTACTGACTTATCTAATCGAAAACGTAACATAAACATCTGGTGGTATCGGATATTCATAGAAAACATCCCATTTTAATTTTATACAAACATTTTGCATAAATATCTAGCAGGATCATAAATACAGTGCACCCTCGTTATCGCGCCGTATTTGTGACCATAAATCAATTGGCGTTGTAAATACGGTAGCGTTACAAAGCGGTTTGATTTCGATAAACAATTCACAATTCTTAGTTCCAAATATTTTGTATTCATCTACTTTGCTTAATTGCATTTCGTATCTATGTTTGACATCGCATACCACAGAACAATAAAGTAATCAGTTATTGCTTGTTGGCTGACTTCGGGGCGAAGTGTTTGGTAATGCCGCACAATTATAGCTTCTGGGTTATACAAAAATGTAAAAGTAGAGACTTATTTCGTGATGGTATGATAGAACATGAATAGAACGAATATATTTAGATGATTTACACACAATACAAACTTAGTAATTAGTGCAAATCAACAAATATATTCACTGATCATATGTCCATTTATAATAATAATAATAACAACTACGGTAATAATAATAATAATAATAATAAGAAGAAGAAGAAGAATGCATGACAGGGCATCAAATTGTACACTTTATCAGTAAACCTTAACGATCTTCTGATAATTGCTCGGAAGCAAACTTTACAGATACTTCTATTTTATTTTCAAAAAATACAAATAATTGCGATCGGCATGAACTTTAAAAGAAAATGGCACATTTTTTTCATTGAGGGCTACCAGCCTTTAGCACACTACACTGACGCCAAATTTGACCAGTGGATTTCCTGCCCTTACTTAAGCCGCGCAAAACACATGTTCAGTCATTTAGCAAGTTCGATTTAAACTGGAATTTGAGGGGCCTTTACATTAAAATCATAGACGCTATAACCAGGATTACTGAAAACGGATGTTTCATGAGCCACTCGCGCCGTCTAATTTGCGCCATCACAATTCTTGGGCTGTCGTTTCATGCGACATTAATATATCGTTATCTGGTGCATACTACGTGTGTGGGCACATCAAGTTAAAATGCATGATAAGAATGCGAAATCGTTTCTGGAACGCCCGCCGCAGAGACATAGACAAGACTCCAATGATCAGTTCAAATGATACTTCGATGGAAATATGAATCTTGGCACACTCGTTTTATACGAGATTCAATATTAGGGTATACATCCCAGATCATACCGAGCTTCCTAACCTGTCTAGCAGAATAACGATTTTTTTGCGCCTACTACAATACTGCGAACACGCAACCTCACACGAAGAGAGGTGAACACGATCATTTCAATTTTACTGCCATTCATCTTCATTCTATCGTTCAATAGCCATAATCTGCGATATTATTACTTTAGTCGCGCTGCACGTGTCCTTGTGGTTAAACACAGTTGGGTGCCATCTGAACGTCATGTCGTCAAACAATGGCACTCAATTGGAACGCGTACAAAGTAAATAGCTGTCTTTTGGATAGTCCGAACAGGAGTTCTGTAATTACAGTTATTGCATCCTTGAATGTCACAGCTTTTGTTTTGAACATATCAAAAGATAAAGAGTTCAACAACCGAATAATCCTAATTTTTAAACCCAATCTATTGGCTAGCCATCCAATCAAAATATCCTAATATACAGTGTCAAATGCAGTATTTAGACCTTAAAGGTCGATAGGTGAACGAATATCATTGAGTTCTTCAAAAGTGCAGGCTCCGTACTGTGCCTCTTTTTATGCTGCAACCAAGTGTATTAGTAGAAAAGTATGAGCTTAGCCAATTAGCTTTCATATGTTTAAATCGGATTAGATACCGAACGATAGTTCCTGTATTGCGCAAAGTCAAATGATGCCTGCTTTTTCAAATGGCTCACCAAGGTTCTGGGTGGAAATGTAAAGGCAATAGTGAAACATTTACAATATTCACCTTGATAGGTGGCAATCTTTCCTAACATTATTTTAGAATCCAATTGGGGACTGGATCCTAAGGACGCGATGAACAGATGCTGATAATCTAGTTTCCCAACATCCAAACCTGACACAGGGAAGAACGTTGTGAAACCAATGACAGCTTCGGTAGGGCATAGTTCTGAAAGATGTAGGGGATTATTTTCAAACACCTGTTCTTAAATGTCTTTATGTATACAAGCGATCTTCTTAACAAAGGTAGTGGCTGGATGGCAATATCAATTAACCCGGATGGAGGTCAGACAGGACAATCGGTCATCAATGACGCATCTTATCCAGGAACACGTGAAGAGAGCTTTCTGATAGCTTTCTTCAGGCTATCTAATTCACCAACTTCAATTTGGCTTTACGGTACGACCTGAGCTAGTGCAGTGATCGGTTGCATTTCATTTGTGGTGACTTCAATACCTGGTTATAGTCATGACCGTTCTGTTATCATCAGTGTAGAGTAATATTCTTGCGTTAACTGTTTACTCACAAAGGGTTGCATTGAAGAGTATATGATAAAAATTCAAATCCTGTACGTAATGTGCTCGACTTTTACTGTATGCCTATGCACATGACGGGAAGCCACAAATCCCGTATACCATATGGGACCAGTTTATGGCAATCGGTTATCGAGAGTAATAACCGCTCGTTTTAATTGGCTGCTCATAATTGATTGTTATCAATGATCATCATAATCTGTAATATAATACTTGTCTTATACCACACAGTTATATCAAAAGTCATTTCATTGAAAAGGAGGCTTGAATTATATATATTCGCAGACACGACCATCACTACTTCAATATTGATTGGTTAATTAATATTGTGAAATTTCAAATATTCAAGAAAAGACAGCAATATTAGGTTTAACAAATCCATTGTCTAACATTATGTTGGCTCACATGTGATGATGCAGTGGATGTATTACCTCTAGACCAAACTGTGTATTTAATTATAGTTAAATTAATATAATAGAATACGTAATGACAGCAGTTTGACATTCCACATCGCTATATTAATCGAGCTAATAGGTCATACATAGGTCAACAGTTGAGCAAGATTACCTAGATCAGTCGGACGGACAATTTACGGAGATAGTGATATATAATCCTGAAGCGATTTGCTCTGAGGTCTGGCTTCTGTAATATTTGCCTTATATTGAAGAAGGTTAAGGGTCCGGCAAACATAAATATTAAATCCATTACTACTATTACCAGTACTAATAATAATAATAATGATAATAATAATAATAATAATATTTTTTAATTATTATTATTATTATTAGTAGTAGTAGTAGTAGTAGTACTTTATATTGATCGAAACGGCCTTACTATAAGGAGGCATACAACAGTGTTCTACAGTACTGCCATAAACAATATGTCGGTAAGATGGGAACAAGAGATTTGAAATAAAATCATTATTCAACTGATAAACCGGTTCAGTTTTAAAAACAGATTTAGAGACGATGCACTCATTATCCACCGAGAAATCGTTCTATAAATAGGGATTGTGATCGAAAATGCAAAATCGTTAACTTACTTGAGTCGAGACACAGCATGTCATATCAGTGATAGTTAATTATACAGTCTTGAAATTAATACTGTATCTAACAAGCATCCAGTGTAAATTGGGAAGAATTGGAGTGGTATCATCGTACTTTTGGTATTATTCACTATGCCAGTGTACTATTCTAAATTCCATAAAGGCAATTGATGGTATAATCAGACATGACTTATAACATAGAGATTTACAAAGGTTTACATGAGATATACCGAAGACGTGGTACAAAATAAGTGTTTATTGTGTGAATACTGCTTTCAGACAGTGAATGTTCTTAAGATATTAGTATGACAGCTCAGCATATTGATATGACATTTTCATCCATATTAACAGAGTGTGAACGATAATCCTTATATATTTTGTACTGACCCATTAGAGATCATGACAAAATACACAAACCTGTGATGATGGTTTTGTTAGGAATATACGTATAATTTAATGAAATCAAAGAAATCGTATTCGCTTCGTCATCATTTAGCTTTATAATATAATATTTTGCCTGAACCAAGCCTCGGTCAATGCTATGTTCCCTTTTATCTGCAGACGGTCGTTATTTCTTAGGGTTATTATTGAATACATATTTTCTTAAACATAACACAATTGCTCTTTCTATAATTGTAGATTAAAATTGTTAAATTTTAAACAAGTTTTTAATTGTTTAAAATATTACAATTTCGGTATTGTGTTTAGAACGGCAGCTTTCATAGATCCGCAGAAAATACCCAGGTATAATAATTTATTAACTATTCTTGTAATTTGGCTTTTCGGAACATGCCAACACCTTTTCAGAAGTTATTTAGGCATAAGATCAACTACACTGAACGCATTAGACGACCTTTTCAGCAACGGTCTGATATAAATCTGCGTAATAGGCTCAGATGTATCCATCACTGACATGTAATTGCTAATATTTGAACGGACAGTATAATTCTTTATTCACGACACCGTAAACATTTCTTTGATTTTCATTGTATGCCTTAATATATGCATTGTAACACGCCCATCTAGCGGAAGTGAGGGGATTCTATGCTGTATTTTGCAAGCCTTGAACAATGAAGGAGTGGCCTTCTAAGCATTTGTTATTGCTTTTAGAGTAGCAAGCTCATCTATAAGATCCCTCAATATGCTATTAGTGAGATCCACCAATTGATATTTAGCATCTGCCTATATCCAATAGTAGAGAAATGAACCCCAAGATCAGAAAAAAACGTCCCTTTCAATTGCCCCCTCTTTCTTGTATTAAATAAGTCTTGCTAAAACTAGACAATTCTGTAAAGATATATCAATTCTAATAAGGAATTTATTAGACAGGATTGAAGAAATAGATACACCTTGGTGAAAGCTCAGAATCCCAGTGCTTATTGAAATTTCTAAAGTTCAATGGATGCACACATTAGTAGAGGGAGAGTAAACAAATTTGAAACTACTTTGAATAAATCTGCATATTTCAGACCCTTAACGACAGGGTCATGACAAGTAATCATTGCTCAAACAAACGCCACTTTAAGCTCAGAATTGTAATAGAAAAATATTCCCCGCAAATCAAGATGAATATTTATTAGCTGTCAGAAATGGCTGTCTCGTTCTCCAGCTATACGGTTGCGAATGGATTAAATAACTAAATATTCAGTTAATCCATATGAAAGGCACGTGGGTGCAATGATAGCTAATGTTACAATGTTACACCCTTTTATTAAACGATACAAGGGCGACATATTTTTATTATATCCGTAAAAACATGCTGTTGGTTGTGTAACGGTTTGTCTGACATTTCGTCTGGTTCGATATGGACTAACCCAAATGATAATCTGTGAGAAATCGAAGCGGATTTCGACTGGGTAAAAGCGCAAATAAGTACAGCGAATGTAGTGGCATTTACACCGCAATATTATCTGAAATCCATACTTTCATAAACAAACAAATCAGTTCTAGCAGCCTCTTGCTTTCCTATTTACCTCTTTAATATCGAAATGGATCTCTCTTAGAGAACAGTAGAATTGTAATGCATTGATTTCACTCTGTAACGTGAAAGGAGTGTTTTGATAGATCGATACCCTTACGATGATAACAAATTATATAGGCTTTCAATGTGTTCCAAAATTATGCAGAATATATCAAGAATAAGACGCAATTTTATTTACATAGAACTATTTACAGATCACTACTACCTGATTTCGAAACTCGGCGTGGGCATAACTGAATGGTGTTTCATATTTGACTTCGCATCATTACCTTTGAATGTCTTTCGGCCAATTTTGCCTATCTTATGCACACACGTGGCCGTAAAACTCCAATCATCAATCATCATCTTACATACAAATAATATATATAATCCCTTACCGAATACGCTTTCTGATTTCATATTTATACCAAAAGGTTGCGTTTTATTTGTCATTTTTCAAAACATTAAAGATAAATTATCATAAACCTTGTTAAGTCAGTGCTGATTGTGCTCACAGGATGAATTCCGATCCAATAGCAAAAATTTTATATTAATTTAATTGCGTAAACCAGCCCAAGCCTTAATAAATTGATAAAATTGCCCGTAGGGGTATTTGATATTCCTTAGGAAAGAGCAGGATAATATAAATCTGTAGCTTTTATTTACTAACAATTCAGCTTTAAATTCTGAACGATATCTGACAACACTTTCTGATCAAGGGGGAAGTATAAAATATGAAAGGTGGACTGCCACTCCTTTACTTTGGTTCACATAGCGGGCTTAATGAGACGAACGACATCAAAAAGTAATTAGTCGAAACGAAGGATGACTAATCCTTCAGATATTGACCGTCCGGGGTTTGTTCTCGGGTAGCTTAGATTTGTGACCAACAGCGTTATCGGTTATACCAACTAGACGCCCAAATTAAGTGTATCAGGAAGCGGACCAGATGACAATATAAAACTAAAGGATTTATATTGATGTTTGCGTTTATACAACACCACACCGACAGCATTTCTACTGTCATGGAAAGGATAATATATCAGAGCTGTATTAGCAATATTTAAAACCATTCCTTGATAAGTATTAAATGGAATACAAAAATAACGCATGGCCAGTAACGCAAGTACGGGGCGTGTGTGTATGTGTGTGTATGTGCGTGTGTGTGTGTGTGTGTGCTTACTGTTGCTAATAAGGGGGTACTTCAGCCTTTGGCTCATATAATAAAAAGGGCTTAGGATAATATTAAAAACAGTTAAACATCATTGTCCCAATAATAGTCCCAACCAATGTCACTTTCACCGCCGTTTGAGACACTTTTTATAGACATTTACGAACACACAGACAAGCAAAAATGTGTATGTGTTTTAAGATACATATAAACTGGCTCAGAACATCAACATCTCTAAACATTCTTTGAGACGTATAGCTCCATAAATATATACATAAATAAAACTATACATACATCAATCTAAATAAAATATGTCCCACACCCCCACGTATCTATATATAGGTATACCTATTACACGTGTCTGGGCTGCTCATCAGCCTGTGCAGCCAAGCTAATCCGCGTTTCGCACACGAAAAATATGTCACGCTTACAGGGAAGCGGCTACATGCAGGCTATTCATAAAAGCTGAAGCACACACACACACACACACACACACACACGCGCGCGCGCACACACATATATATATAATATATATATATATATATATATATATATATATGCACCACCAAAGTTGTTAGAAAATCGCTAATCAATCAAGCTAATTCTGATCACACTGACCGAGATAGAAATCAGTAAGACATAGTTATAGCACTTACTAATATTCCCAACAGGGTGTTGAGTGTAAGTGCTGCTACCTGACGAGTGTATTGTTCAATAAATAGTTAATATATATATATGTATATATATATATATATATATATATATATATATATATATATATATATATATATATATATATATGAGAGAGAGAGAGAGAGAGAGAGAGAGATTAATGGATGTATAGGTTTTTGGTTTATGGTTTATCGGTTTGTGAATCTCGGTGTTCTATGTCAGTACGTTGGCCCAGGTACTGTACGTACCGGCTTAGAGCACCCAGATTCACAAATCCATAAACCTAGGCCGACGTATTACATTAATAGAGAAAAACCAAGACAACGAAATAACAAGGATCAAAGCACGATGGCAGGCATTTGGAAGACACAACACAATTACGAAGGGTATACTAGTAACGTGTTTAAAAGGAAAAGTCTTCAACCAGTGCACCCTTCTAGCAATGATATATGCACCAGAGACCTGCACATTAACAATAAAAATGGAAAATAAATAGTCTGCAGCACAAACGAACGTGGAACGAAACATCCACAACATCACTTAAAAGGCCGAAAACTGACAAACTAAAATTATGGACATAGTAGAAATAATTAGAAACAGAAATGGACATGACCAGGTTACATCAGCCTCAGAATGGATAATAGATGGAGTGTAGCATTGACAGTTTGGACACCCATGGGTGGGAACAGAAATCGAGGAAGGCAAGAAAAGGGTTGGAGAGATGAACTATAAACGATACTGGGGCAATGTGAACTGGTACAAGAGAGCACAAATACGAGATCTGTCGAGCCAACATGCTAAGGCTTTCGTCCTGAAGTGGACTGACCCTGGCTGAAGATGATGAAGGCAGTACGATTACATAAATATATCATGAACCAGACATTTGTTTCAGTGCCACAAATCAGGCAACTTTCTTTTCAGATTCCTTATTACACCAATATGGAAACGTTTGGTGGGTATCATAAAACCACATGGTACTGTTGGTTTTATTATTCAATGTATCAATACTATTTTAGCCTTTCCGAGGGTAGACTAAAATGACACTCTACTAATTTATGAGAACAAAACAACACGGTAAATGGCATTACGCTAGCGGTAGAAGAAATTTGGCTGAGTAGAGATCCAGGTTCTCTGATGCGCAAGAATCTTTGAAAAAGAACCGAGTTTTCGGGTTACGGTCACTTGTTCTATGAGTCAGATCGGACCTTCTTCACCAGTGATATTTATGTGGATACGATTATTGTTGAAATATTCCAATCCAGGAAAAAGAACTGGGAGTTGGAGTTTGTTTTAGGTTTCTTTGTCAGCCACAGTAATTTGATGAATCCGATTCGCCGTGCTGATAGACTGATAAATCATCCAGATTGTTATCAAAGTATCGGTTAAAGGAAGCTTAGGGTTATTGATACATAGCATTATTAATATATAGATTTGTGACAATATATAAATATCATAATACACGCACACACACGCGCACGCGCACACAGACACCGTGAAGACAAACCGTTGAAATTATCTTCCAACAGCTGCGCGCCAGACAAAAGTGCGCCTTCGTACCCACGTAGGCATTTACGCATTCATTCGCAGAAGCAGAAGTGCGAGCTTGGTCATCCCCCCACCCACCCCTAGATAGGCTCTAAGTCACGTGGCAGTCGTCTTCAGCAAAAAGGCTTCGATTAAGTTTCGATTTCATTTTGCGAAACGGCGATAATGTGTTTATAAAGAATTAGGTCAGTAAAGGGAACCCTCGCTCAACCAAAGATAATGGAGACGTCTCATGAAAACTGACCCGCAGAGTAAACAATAACCATTTGAGGGTTTAGCGCCCTTATGTTTAGGGACATAATTACGAAGTGTTATCAGGAAACCAAAAATAGGCCAAATTTAGACGAAATAGCGGCAAACGTTCGTCAAATGACGTCAGACGGTCCAGGCCCAATCACGTGCTGTGTCATGTAATTAAGAAACGGATTACATTCATGCACCAAGAAAACATACTTCTAATACTGTCAGATTATTATTATTATTATTATTATTATTATTATTATCAGTAGAAGTAGTAGTAGTAGTAGTATTTTAAGTAAAATACTGAGTATAACAGTAAATGAAATGTATGAGAGAAAGGAAGATAGAGAGATGTACTCATTGCTGTAATTTATATATATATATATATATATATATATATATATATATATATATATATTTTATCCATTAGTATTTTTGATGATTAATGTGAAGATCGAATCAGATTCAAATTACTAAACGAACCCCGTCTTACGTCTGATACCAGAACCAAGGTGAATTATGTTTTTGGTGGAAGCCTAGCTAATTAGGAGATCAGAGGAGGTCATTTCTCTATGCAACATTCACAGCTGGCGCACACCACATGTACTACGTGGTCATATGAAGCCAGCTGTATGTGTTCTAGACACCCTCATGCACAACATTAGTAGCGTAGTGATAAATTAAGGCAGAACGTATATAACTATTATCAACGTTCTTGTGTCCAGCTTTGGCTTCGAGATTTCATCTAAAGGCCAATATAATTTAGCTTGTCGGGTTAGGATGGATATATATATAATATATATATATATATATATATATATATATATATATATATATATATATAGTAAGATAGTGAAACCAATTATTTCGCGAAATCCCTCAAACTTTCAGAGAATTTGTGATTTCTATGGATTTCGTGAAATCCCGGTTATACTTACTGAAATATATATATATATATATATATATATATATATATATATATATATATATATATATATATATTGTACAACTATATATTTATAGAAGTAGCCAATATATATATATAGAAGTAGATATTGGTATTTTTGGACACTGCCAGAATTCGGACACTTCGTTACAAATTCGTTTGAGGCACACACAAATCAATGACATATTCACATAAAGTAATGACGTTCAACACACACGCCTCTCCTCTTTCCGCGAAAATTAAAAAATATTTCGTGTATAAAACAATTTCAATTACTCATCGATTGGTCAGCGTAAGAGACGTTTCTTGCTCTTTCGCGCTAGTAGTAAGCAGCAATGCTTTATTTGAGCCATCTCGCAGTCTCTTATTACTTTATTTCGTGTGTTTTTGGCCGAAACATATTGACTAAGGTACAATTTATTAAAATATTGCCATTTTGAATATAATCTGAAACGCAATCTGATTCGTTGAAGGTGTCCGAATACTGCAATGTGAATTAAACGTACCTTTCAGTTTTCTGACACCACACTAAATTGAAATATCAGCTAGACAATAAATAAAATAAAGTTGAATAGAGTTCAATGACATGAAATTAATTAAAGAAATAATGAATAACACAAGATATTATTTGATAATTAATAAATTCACTTTATCATATTCAGAAAACCCAAAAACTATCATCAGAAAGTACCAAATTGTGATTTCTGTCATTCTAGTTGTGGGAAATTACTGCCCTTATATTTTATTTAAAAGTATATAACATTTATTAGTAGTTCGTCTGGTTGTTTTCTCGAATTTGCAATTTATTAAAAAAAATACTGAAGTGTCCGAATTCTGCCGGACATGTCCGAATTCTGCCTGGTGACCCATGCTTCACTTTCAGAAAATTTATGTTGCCAAAAAATATATAACTAAGAACGAAATGCACATTTATGGGAAGCTTGAAGTTGGATTAATGCTTTGAAATGGAATCTACTTTTCTAAAACGAAAAGATAAAAAAGGTGTTGTTAATTATGTGCTAAGTGTCCGAAAACTAGTACTCAGTACTACTCTCAGTACGTTGGTAATGTTAATTTAACTTATATATATTTTGTTCGCCCTCAACAGAGAAAGTGTAATTCTTCAGGTAATTGATTACAATAAATAGCATACGGCCACCCAGACGAATAATAAACAAATTCAAATAGCATGTTCCAAAATGGTACTCCAAATTCAGGTGTTTACAAAATGACTGTAGCACAGGTTCTGGGAAATTTGATACGTCCGGGTATGTATCATCAACACAAGGATATAATTCCGTCAGGAAAATCTATACACTATAAAGGTATGCAGTGATTAGTTCGGTGATTAACCTATAGTACACCGATGTTTATGACACAGTCCGCATCATTCGTCTATACGAAGCTCATTTATAAATACAGTCATACCCCGCACCAAAAACCGTCACGTAACCCGGATTTTGCAGTACACCGGGCGATATGCCTTAAAAGGTCTTAAAATGCCATTCGATGTATTTATTTTTTTGTTTATATCTTTTTATGATTTTTAATATATTTTATTGTATTTTAATTATTTTTGTTTCTTTTATATTTTTTTTACTTTATTTGATTCACATTATTTTACTACGACGTAGATGACGAATCTGTGCGACGTAACGACGGACGTCATGACGTTCGCTGAACTGAAATGTATTCCCGAAAAGTGGCGTAAAGGCGAATTTGACGTAATGCCGAAATGACCTTTAGCAGGATATAACTGTTAGAAGCGGAATTTATTATCTTGTGCACTATAAGTAACAAGATAAATTACAACAAAAGAAGCAACAATAATAACAACAACAAAATGGCAAGAACGAGTTCTAGACAACTCGTACCCGAGACAACACAACAACAACGACAACAGAAAGCGAACATAATACGTGCATGAGTGGGGACATATTACTATTTGGTTAAATATTTACTGAGAAAAATCACACAAGTCTGAACAGTACCCGTGTTTTGTTGTTTTTCGTTTGCGATAATTACCAGTATCGGACTTTGAACGTTTCGGTGTCCTGATAAATAACGGTGTTTCTGTATAACACGACATTCTAAATTGGCCGGGCGAGTGCCAAAGTTAATGCGGCGAAGTAGGAGATGAAACGCCCCTCTAGCATAGTCCGCTTTCGATTCGAACCCATGCGCTATCGATCGGTGGCCAACCGCTCTAACGGGTCTGCCATGAAAGCGTCCCAGTGTGCTTCTGGGATAACTGTACGCGTTCTATGCTGACTTCTATCAATCTTTAGGCTTCTTTTCATGAGATAGATTTTTTAAACAGTAATCGTGGAACAGCGAAATAACCATTGCCATATCCCTAATCGGATAATATTCGCCAATAAACAAAATTTATGATTAGGCCCGTCACACAGGTGTACCTGTGGAAATTAGACATCTCAATTATATTTAGTGATCGTTGGCGATATGTGTTGCAAATTATACCCAAGTCGTGGTTTCGAAAACGAGTGTTCACTGTTTCATCCACCAGTAAAAGACCTCACTCCGATTATTTACTTTCTCTATAGATTTGTCCTTTGGTCATATATCTCGGGTAATACCAGGGTTCGATTATAGACAACACAATCGCCCACATCCTGGTCGATTTAGATTAACTGTACTCATATCGAAGTGATAGATGACCACGATTAACAGCACTTAAGCTAACAATGTGTTGGATTCATACTGCGATACGAGGTGCTGCTATCCGCGCGTACACGCGGCTGATACAAGGGATGGCGAAAGTATGAATAACGCTCTCACCACAGGCGTACAGTATGCGAACGATGCGAGTTACGGGGTGATTCGCGAGCTGTGCACGTTGCATACGGAAAACGATGTTATGCGTTTAGCATATGGGATATGGCGTCTGGCTCCCAGTACCGCTGTCGAAAGCCACGTGTGACGCGATTGGAGAGACAAAATGGCTACGACCGGTTATGTTTTCTGCGAACACTTCTCGAATTGTCGGGGAAATGTGGGAAACGATGCGGCCAATTTGATATTTCTCTTCAGATACGAGCTGGAAATAGGCCCTCGTTTAGTTGTGAGGAGAGGTGCCCAGAAAACGCAGACGGTGAGCTATTGGGTCAGTTGGTCGTCTAAATGTCTGGTCACTTGTGAAATATGGAGTGGATTTGTTTGTTGACTGGCCACCTAACCGTCTGGCTAGGTGTAAAATGTGGAATGGATCTGTTTGTCAAACCGGCTGCTTAACCAGCTAGCTACAAGGGCGTGTGGGTTAAGTGAGTTCTGCATGGATGTTGGTTTCATATGGCCGAGGGGCGATACGTAGACGATTGGGATTGTCGGATGAAACATTCCTTCGAGCCAGAGACCTGAGGGTCATCACCGCATTTGGCTATCGGCTGCAACATAGGGTCACCTTTCTAATGGCTTAATAGGGAAAGGAAAGGAGGAGGGGATATCTAGATAGATAAAGAAGTAGATTGATAGCAGCAGAAAAAGGACGATTTGATACTGTATATGAGTAATTGAGTGAGTCAGTGAGTGAGTCAGTGAATGGGTGAGTGGGTAACTTAATGACTCAATCAGTGAGTGAGTGAGTGAGTGAGTTATTGAGTGAGTGAGTTATTGAGTGAGTGAGTTATTGAGTGAGTGAGTGTATGCATTATTGAGTGAGTGCTTTAGATTGAGTGAGTATAAGATTGAGTGAGTGAGTGAGTGAGTGAGTGAGTGAGTGATTGAGTGAGTGAGTGAGTGAGTGAGTGAGTGAGTGAGTGAGTGAGTGATTGATTAGTGAGTGAGTGAGTGAGTGAGTGGTGAGTGAGTGAGTGAGTGAGTGAGTGAGTGAGTGAGTGAGTGAGTGAGTGAGTGATAAACATCTATAGCTATTCTCTTTGCATTGGCACAATACACCAGTAATATCAGTGTCAATAACTCAACCAGTCAGTGAGAAACCCGAAACAACACATCCCAACGTCCATCAAATATATTCCGTCATTTCCGGTACACTAATGGCATTATATCTATGACAATCCTCCCATTTCCTCTTGCCTAGAGCAAAAACTAAAAACTAACCATCCTACGACATTCACGAAGATTTCTCTCCCTCTCTCTCTCTGTGTGTGCGTATGTGCGTGTGTGTGCGTGTGTGTGTGTCTGTGTGTGTGTGTGTGGGTGTGTGGGTTTTGATGGGTGTATATATATATATATATATATATATATATGGGGCATCTCCGTGGTCTAGTTGGTAGTGCGTTGGACCACAGGTCACTACCATCTGAGTTCGAATCTCGGCGTGGGCATATATGAAGGGTGTTTCGTCTTTAACTTCGCTTCATTACCTTTGGAGGTTGTTCGGACCATTTAGGCTACCATGTGCACAAAGTTGGCCGTAAATATTATATATATATATATATATATATATATATATATATATATATCAACAGTTTAATAAAATGGATTTTTAATTCTATTGTCTTCGTCGATCGCGGCAGTAACAAAATCAGGGATTCAGATTCAATTCCGCTCTTGCAGCACCACGACTAGATTCACTTGTTATAACCTTTTACATGTGCGTATCTCAATTATGTTTATCTATCCAGCTATATTTATCCCAAATATCACCAACTCGTGTTTCCGTTTAGAAATAAATATAAGAACTGTTGGCCTTTGTAGGCCATGTTCCAAACAAAGTGCAGTTACTGTTATCAAAGCATACTTTTTCGATCAAAGCAATCGAAAATAAACATTAAGTCTTTTTTTACTTCCTTTTTATTCGTACACACATGTACTTGTTATCATTGTTGTTGTTTTTGCTGTTGTTGTTGTTATGCTATATTATCGTTGTTGTTGTGTTGATCTGCCATTATAGATTGCTCGTTCTATTAATGATCTCGTACCTAAATGATCTCTTCTCCGAACGATCATTTCGCTAATTTCATCACATTATAATACCTGGATGCTGTAATTCGGGCCATTTACCGCAATCGGAGATCGCATAATGTATTCTTATTAAAATTAGCACGCTACCATCATCAATGTTAACGTGTGTATATCTGAACCTGGTTTGTAACGTCACCGATCACCGTGCGTCGGCGCTGACCAGGTGTGCATATTATGCTCTATGATTAATCGGCCAAATGGCAGCCAACTGAAAGCGATCCATTTAGACAAAAATCTATTACGACTTTTCCGCCAACAAATTATATATTTAATAAATATGACTATTAGACTAAATACTCACGAAATTAAAGGCCGTTTTGCTTAAAATCAGCTGCTGTCCTTACTCTTTGGAATTCATTCCCTGAACAAGTTACGTCATCAAATAGCGTAGCATCTTTCCATTTTAAAATTCACCTTTTCAGACTTGCCTATCCTTCCCAAGTTTCCTACGCTTCCCCTGGATCCGATTATTTGTTGATGAATTTTACATCGTACCCTGACTATGAGATTGCCCAACCACTGCACTAGGTGCGTCACTCAGCTCGACTCTATTAGAGGATATTGGCGCTATAGAAGTTTTTTGTTGTTATTATTATTATTATTATTATTAAAAGAAATTGCTTTGTGATCAGCGCACCCTGATACTGAAATAAACATTAGCCGAACCCGCTCATTGGATTTGTACTGCTTTCAGACCTCCTCATATAGAAGCTGAGATCTATCTATTGACAAATATACGAATCTCGGCCGACGCGTACTTCATTTGATGAGCAATCGTGGAAAAGTCGAGTTTATCCCAAGTCATCATTTTGTAATCAGCCCATTAAACGGAATTATTTCTGAACACGGGATTTGCGTCTGTTTTGGCATTTATAAGTTAAAGATATTATTTCAACCGGAATCAGGAATCTCTGTCGTAAGTTTAATATCTCATCAATCACATGCTTACCATGCCGGAACTCGCCATTATTATAAACTGATTTGGCATTGGAATGGCGATGAAATGGTTATATATATATATATTGACCTTTAGTAATATAGTACAATATACATTCAGGATATATATGGTAATTTTGTGTGGCTGTGTCGGAAATAATTTCTACGATCTTCCGTTAAATTTAGGTTTATAAGTTTGAGAACAAGCCATGCTGTGTTCAGTATGTGTATATATATGTGCGTGTGTGTGTGTGTGTGTGTGTGTGTGGGGGGGGGGGGGCTAGAGTGTATGCTTATCATGTAAGTAACTTTGGTGGCTTTCGGGGATAAGTGTCATTAAGGCCATGTCATTGAGGCCACGTAAGTGGCGTCATTGACAACTAACAAAAGATGAAAATTGTGTTACGATCTTTCTCATTACCTACTACCATTGCTAAGCTACTGATTTGCCAACTCGTACCATCAGCTCCTGTCGCTAGGTGGGAAACTTGTTTTGATTGAGGCTCTTGAAGGATTGTATTAATATTAAACAAATCAGTTCTTTAAAACTGTGTTGGTAGCAAAATTCCAGGTAAGAATACGCTGCCTGTATAATTTCAGAACATCGTTGGCTAATATTCGTAATAAACGAATTGCTTGGCCAACCTGAAGGTCAACAAGGTTACCTCGCGTTACGACCTTGTTTCAGGCGCCGTTGTTGCAACTCGCCTGCCAATAAGCTAACTTAATCACCAACCACAATGACCTGACCTAATTACGTCATAAATCCCCACTATTGCTGGCCAATCACTCCCCATGCGGCCGCCATTTGTTAGCCAATGGCAGTTCATCGGGCGCCGAATAGCCGGCCAATCAGCGCTCTCGGCACGCGTTCTCCAGCTTTTAGCCGCCCCGTGTCCTCCGATACCCGCCATTTTAAGTGGAACTGATGACGCAATAAACGACGCCGAGGTGAACATATAGAGCCCACAATATGGTCGCTCGGTAGTAAAAGTCAGGACACGGTCAAAGTCATGGAAGGTCATGTGGAATGGAGGGGAGGGCTTGTTACTACAGTGATGACGTATGGTCACGTGAAATGCAGTTCTGGCGAAATAATTACCATCCTCCTGCCCCTAGGGGTCGCTGCGGGGCACGTCCGGTTACGATACGATCGTCACCTGGCAATAGTAACTGGCTTACTAATTACGACGACGTTAACGAACCATGGGTGCGAAACAAACCTATACCGAACTGGCCACCATCGACCGGCGCCATATTGGCACTTCGGATGACGACCTCCATTATCGGCTATTCGTCTCCTACGAGCGGACAATCCCATTAAAGATAGAATACCCGAGAGATGGCGCTGACGACACAATTATCCTGTTTTATCGCCCGACCAGTTCGTTGGGTGTCTTTCGGCCCCAATGGCGGCACCACGTGACTTTCAGCCACGATGATTTGGAATTGGCGATAATCGGCCATGAACGGATCGCCATTGCACTATGATCCGCACTATCGCCTGCCATAGATAAATTGCTTACTAGAAAGTTTGCTGCGAGAGCCCCAAGCACTATTTCCAAATATCAACAACGTCTATGACAACAAGAAACATGTAAAAAATGAAAAGTGAAAAGAACATAAAGAACTACAAAAATCTCCAAAAAGGTGGACAATAATAATAATAATAATAATAATAATAATAATAATAATGACAACAACAACAACAACAACAACAATAATAATAATAATAATATTTAAAACATTTCATTGTTATTATTATTGTTGTTATTATTATGTGATACCTATGTCCCCTGGTGGATGTTTCATTGCAAACTAATCAATTTTTAAGTGATCTCACTGACACCAATAGGTGTTTGGAGTCCACATAGATAGCGATGGTTTTAATGCCATGTTTTTTTTAACTTTCTCTAAAAGCTTCCCCGGTTGGCGCCGAAGTATCTGTTTCTGCATTACGTCACGAGTCTGTTATTGTTTCCAGATTCTTCGACGCGTAGCAATATTGTCGATGGCTACTTTTAGAATTATTAGTTGGAGCGAGGAAGACGACATTCCCTTCCACAATTGCTTCCCGCCGCTGGATATCGATATCCAACGGTTCACCAACCGAAATGTGGTCGAATTCCTAACCTAATATAGGATATTTCAAGGGGAATCGTAAATCGGTCAGACCTTTCTGGCAGGTGGCATACTTCGTCGAGATGAATTCAAAACTGCGACGTTGTCGCGAAGCCAGCCAAGATTATATGCTAATTAGAAGAGCCTTGAAAGGAAACTTGTAGAAATGGTATTTCATGATATGGAATAATCGTCCCCACGATTTTCGTGCACAATTTAATTACGTCGGATAAATTTGATGAACGCTCACTGTTGAGTTCACTTTGATTCATCTCAAATGCGCTTTCAGTTAGTGCCAACAATGGAATCGGCGCGGCACAGGAGCTGTCTGCTTTTAGTCTATCTTGTGCGCCAAAGGCACTGGTTCCATAGTTCAAACAGTAAGTGCACGAATCACGGCATAGAGATGATCACATCGTATATCTCCTTCGATGGTGATCACTATGTCAGTGGTGAACTTCAGTGTTACATGCTATTTGATTTCTATCAAAGCCACGTTTTCAGTCAAGGTTATTTCATACCAATAACATAAGTCGATTAGGAAGGATGATATTTCTCCCTTATCTGAAGGTATCTTGTATGATATTGGATTGCATTAATTATTTTCATCAGTTGAATCTTTGATCTAGTAAACTGGAGAATGGGACTTTACGGATGAGTGTGGGTACCTCTCAGGAACAAGTAATATTCAAGATATTCAGTTCCTTCCTACAGAATGACCACACAATGACTGTCTCTAGATTATAATTCGTGCATAGGTTCTTCAACAAAGTCGCTTGCGGGGTCATAGTATTAGCACGAACAGGATAACGAAATAATCAGTTTCAGTGTTACGAACAATATATCTCCAATAAGTAATGGGTGTATCTTCATGGGTACCAAATTGGTTGAAGAGTCCTGTTTGTCGATGATAGAAGCATTTGAATTTAGTATAAACTGAAATCAATTGGCTGTTGCAAAGGTAGTCAAACAGTGTCCAAGCAGAAACCCTAAATATAACTTCCAGTTGAGAGTGAAATGTTCTACATACCCGTTTCAAAGTTGTGACTTCTATCTTAAGTTAATGTTTGGCTTGTCAGGTAGGTGCTTAAATCATTTAAGTCCTGTTTAGAATAACTTTGAAAAAGTAATTTTATCTAATTTCACAAGTTTACTATCTAATGACCCACATAGTTTATTTGCGAGAGCTTTGACTTTCTCAATGTGTTTATTAAAGAAAAGGAATACCGCGCTGCTCTTGTCTGAAGAATTTACAAGATTTCTAAACATAATTAGACGAAATTTACAAACAAACAAACAGACATATACCCGCATCAGCACTCTCGAAACGCACAGACAAAGAGATAGAATGAACGCCTTTTCAAGGGCTCTCCCAAGTCACACCGTGTTTCTCGTGCAATGTCATTTTATGTCACTTTTACATCACTAAATATCACATGCCACTAAGCGTCGCCAAGTGTCAACTAATATTAAGTTTCGTCTTTCAGTAAATGTCCTTTCTTATCAGCTTTATCCAATAAAAACCCTATCGACGTGACAGTTTATCGTGTTTACTTCCTCGCGAAAGGGTATAAAAGTTCCCGCACGACAGGAACCTTAATAGTTGGCCATCTTTGCCACGTGTCAACTATATCCGTTCTGTAGGCGAAGCGCATTTGTTCCATTTCACTACCAAGTCGCCGCGAACCATCCGGTGGATATGGCCACTAATTAGCCGACTGTCTCGCATTATGCAATTTTATGTCACTTTTATGCCCTTAAATGTCACATGCCACCAAGCGTCGCCAAGTGTCCAGTAGCATAAAACGGCGCCTTTCGCTAAATGTTCTTTCTTATCTTTCGGCATGGTTTGCCGAATAAACACCGACCTCCATGACTGTTTTTTCACGTTTAAAAGCTATAACATTTCCCTTACAATAGCACCTTTAATTGTCTGCCATCTTGACTACGTATCAACCACATCCGGTCTGTGCATTCGTTCGGTTTATTTGATCTCTAAGTCACCGTTAATTAGCTGACTTGCGCTAATTAAGTACACGCCCTACATGATCCCGTCCACCACCCACAGCTCGGTGGCTCCATATCCCGGAGTTACCGGTTAGTCAATTCAAAGGTGTTCTATTATCGCCTATCGTTGTTTATAGCCAAAAGACAAACATAGCGATGACCTCTTATTGTAGCCTGTCATAGGACGGCCATTAGGTGGCGCAAAACAACGAGCTTATCTGCTCCGGAATGGAACAGCCGCAAAAGTGCTCCCGGATCCTGAATGAGTATCGTGTCTTCCTGCGCCAGGCGAAATAACGGCTAACGTGGCTGATGACTGATTCTTAGTGCTAATGGCAGCGACAGGATCATTACGGGCGGCATAATTCGTCGCCCGGGAAGAATGTCACAGGGGGGCTATCGGTGATGTAAATAGGGATACGATCCTGAACGGGGCTCGTTGACAGCAAGGGTCGTAATGGCTTGAGGCCGTCTGATTCGGAAGGCATCTAACTTCGGAATCAATCCTAGGCTGTGATAAGGACGCCGGATAGCCGGATTTCGTGTTCAGATAGGGTCACCCAGAATGGGGAGGGTACGTTGGTAGCATTGGTCTAGTAAACAGATTGTCGGTCAATAAAACGTCACAACCCCAGTTCGAATTTCTAAACATACCCATTGCAATGTACTTCTCCAGTTGACCCACTCAGCTTCTGGTTGGCTGTGATGCGCCCAAGTTAGAATTTGAAACAGGACACTGTATTCTCCCCAAGAAATTGAGGAACCTGTTCGACTATACGGCATATAATGGAATTTGGTGAATTTGTAAAACTCCAGGAAAGAACACTGTACTAATCAATCAAGCAGCGAAAGCATTTGCCTGATAATCACGAATTATTTAAATTTTCTCTGCAAATGAGATAACTTTGCGAGTAATTTTGGACACAGTGGTGTATTCAATGAGGTAAGTTACAATGACATTCCTTCATCAGTTTTCAGCCGACATTTGTATACCAAAAATTCACACTTATTGACGAAACCGTTAAACGATTTGTTATTCATATAAAGATAAAACAACGATGATAGAAATTATGTGGTCAATTAACTAAAACGATACTTTCTCATTGACATCACTCTGAAGCCAGTGAGTTTGTTAAGCAATCAGAGTCACGCAATGTGGTGATTAATTGGCGATTAATGTTTACAAAAAGACAGTGTGCCATGAAGAATGCTGCTCTATGATTGGTTAAGCCGTGCTGTTACATCACCAGACAGTGCACTGTCAGCATTATAGGTGATGAAATCTCACCTTGATGGAACATTACTCTACGGAGGTGGGAATAGGGAGGTGTCCGCCAAGGCGGTGGGGTACAGTGTTTGTAGCGTAAATGATAGGCAGAAATTCGGGACTACGATTTATTGTACGCAAACGGGATCTATCCTTAGACAGGATCGGTACGCATAGGGACATTATCCTGTAATAGTAATATAAGTGGAAATAAAAAGACATTTTGAAGATTTTAATTTGTACAAAAAGCTGTTATTATTGGCGGTATCCAATATAATTATTAAATTACAGTAGCGTTTGTTTCGTTTATAGAAACTCGCCGATAATCGGACCTCGATGGTCGGCGGACATCTACTATTATTATTACTGGCTTGGCAAGTTTATTGGTCAATAAACATTGTGGACAGTTGCCGGTGATTGTGTGATAAACTAATCAATAATATAACAGGAAATTTATATCTGATATTGGTCAACATCTGAAAACTATATACTCATCGGTTGGTGTACACACGATGTGAAGATCGACCAATCAGATCAATAATTGCTATCAACCTAATGCATAAATTTCCGGATGATGATGTGTAACATCTGGCCTTAATCTCAAACCACGAGTTATACGGGCACTAAGTTATAGTCACTGGCTTTTAGTCTATCAGTCACATAGCTCGACGACAACAGTCATAGTTACTCGGATATTGGCTCGTATTGGTAACTCCGGTTTCAGATTCTGCATCTTCAACCAGCCAGCCAACCATGTGTGTGTGTGTGAGAGAGAGAGAGAGTGTGTGTGTGTGTGTGTGTTTGTGTGTGTGGTCTAATGGAATGGCCTTCATATAATGTTAATCCAATCTATATATTGTGCGGATCATCGACAAATCGTAAAATAAATAATATGTGGAAAAAACCCGTTGGAACTAGTTAATCAGAATTAGGTCACATACGATAGGATTATCAGTTATACCATATATATATATATATATATATATATATATATATATTTGATCAGGATCTGAATGTTTTGTAACTGTATACCTTAATGAATTACGTTTTAATGCAGGACCGGATAGGTCAACACTTCGTCTCCGGAAAAGGTGTTTGTCAACAAGGTTCAATGAAACGATGACCATCACTTCATGGACAAGCGAACGTGAATACGGACGGATGAGGCCTATGGATGGCAAATCTTAGGCTCACATTCATGGACCCGTATTTCGACGCCTATAGCGTAGCTCAATTCATCCGCGGACCTCGGGAGGTGGGCCCGGTTATCCGTGCCAAGTGACAGGTCTGTCAAAGTATTGGGATCCGTTTCTGGGCACCATAACTTCTTGTCTTTGGTCGGTAACTGATTTACCCTTGCTCCCGCCAGGTGGGGTATCTATAGCTCTGGATCGGCTAACGAGCCGGACTGCCTGTCACGTGATGAGATTTGTTTAGTATAGGATAATCGAATTACGACTGAATTTAATCTGGGTAGGACGGGGCAGTTGTTATATGTTGTTGTAACGACGCTGTGTTGTCATTAGCTCATTGTTGGGTTAAGTGTGATCAATATATATATATATATATATATATATATATATATATATATATATATATATGAAGAGACAGGCAGAAAAGGGGGGTGGTGATGATTGATGTTTTATGACCACTTTTGTGCCCATGTTAGGCTAAAAGGGCCGAGTGACTTCCAAAGGTAATGAAGCGAATCAAAGATGAAATAACCTTCAGATATGCCCACGCCAAGATGTATGGTCCAACACGCTACCGCTAGAACACGTAGCCGCCCAAAGAGAGAGAGAGAGAAATATTTAGGCATGTATATATACAGACTCACCTACCCTCCCTATAGTTTCATTCCGCTGATGTGAATTGTTATAGATTTGCTTTTGGTCGTACAAAACTACGCTTCAAAATTGCCCCACTGCTGAAGTTACTTAATAATAATAATAATAATAAAACCCCTGTCCAGTCCTTTCTGATGCGTCTGTTATATTTGTTATTGATTTACCATGTCGATGTTGAAAACTGTGTTTATTCTTTTACTTATAATCAGGTGTTATATCGAGCTTTCTGTGTCGATAATGCCGAGAAGACAACAAACAGACCAATCCATTCGTCTGGTTCCCTAACAGAAGTTCACCAAGTGCAGGCCTAACGTGATTAACAGCCCTTATAATTGGTCAACAACGCTCACGTGACTAATCATATCGTCCAATGGGCAGGTGGAGCAGCAGAACGCGCTTTATTTTCGCTTATCTTAGCTCGTTTTAGCCCAGCTGATTTCTGGATAGCGTCACTTAACGCTTAGAACCATAGCCAAGATGCGGCTCTCGCTGCTAACGAACATACAATCCCATACATTACATCTTCCACTGTCCAACCCATCCGAGGTGTCGAAGAAAACTTAAAAGTCATCTTCTTCCTGAAGACTTCAAACTCTCAGATTACCAGCTAGTGAAGAACAAAAAGATTTCGACCAGATATCGTCGTCCTACTTCTACTGGAAGCCCCCTACGGATCCCTCCAGCAATAATAACGTTACAAAAAAACAACAACAACAACAACACAACAAACCTCACCACCACGTGGCTATACCCAATAGACGGCCATGTGTATCCAATTCAAATTTCAACAACAACTACTTCTTTCGCGATCCGATGATCCTCGAGCGTGGGGTGGGTTCTTTTCAGGATCTTGCTCAAAGTGACAGTCTGAACGTCTTCTGAGTGGATCTTATAAATCAACATAACAGCCAGAAATCAATAGATATCAGCATTCAACGCCTCTCCTTTTACATTATCCTTCGAAACACAATCCGCTGACACGTGGATAGCAACAAGAGTCAATAAAGAAAATAGACGTTTCTCGGCAGGGGCCGCTCTTGTTCCGGATTAAATTAGCAACTTGGATAATTGTTGGAATAACAACAAGAAATAACCGATGACAACACAATCAGCGGGTGGGGGGTGTATTGTATTGGAGTTATGACTCATTGTATAAAATGTAAACCGAACCGTTAAACAAACTTATTAAACAGTGTTTAATCAATGCTTATTACGTAAACAAAATGTAAATTCAGATTTGACCAGTTTCATAATTTACTTTAAATGTATGGGTCTTTCGCATAATGCGACGTTGGTCTGACGATCTACCAACAGCCAGCGATATATAATCAAAGCGTACGAGGAAAACCTCGACTAATTGGTCTCCGGAGAATTCCTTATTTTCTCGGATGGCTCAGCCTTTATTAGTGACCTCTTGCAATACGCACGAAGCAGTCACGGGGAATATTCGGGACATGTTCAAGATTAATGTCAGATTATCTTGAATCGATGATATTGGTCATTGTATGGAACTGGTCAAATTATCATAGACAATATTCGATGGCAATTACAAGGAAGACAAAATTTCAAATGAGACACCAAGTTTAATTGGCCTTTCTCTCTCACTTTCGTTTTAAATTCTCCCCTCCCCCTCTCTCTCGCTTTCCCTCTCTCTCTTTCGCTCTCTCTCTATTGCATTTCCTGCCACTGTATATCTATCGATTTATCTATCCATCACCCACCACCTAACACTGACTTATTCATAGACTGGTTAATTCCCAGACACTTTAACTAACCGACTCACTGATTTGCTGACTCACTTATTCACTCACTCACTCACTCACTCACAAATTCACTCACTCACTCATTCATTCATCCATTCACTCATTCACTCAATGAATCATTGAATCCTTCAGTCAGGCAATCAATAACCTTCTCAACACCATCCACACATTCAGTGTTCTAATCTCCAGATGGCGCTTTTTATCAACAAATCATTATATATCTCTACGCGGTAGACCACATTTCGGTGTTAATGATCTCCCGTTAACACGAATTATATATAATTGACAAACTATGCTGATCTCTTGTTAGATAACAGCAGTAGGACAACCGTCTATCTATCTAATGTAGTCTCTACTGGGTTCAGGGTTATATTAGGCGCGGTTGATGCTATACTGAGAGCTCTACCGAGTATTCATCTTTACTGCGCCTAGGGATTTATTGGGTGTGGTCTACGTTGGGCCTAGGGCTCTACCGAGTGTGGCTTTAAATGAATATACATCTCTACAGTATGCGACCTTTACTGGTATAAGACTCTACTGATTGTGACCTTTACTAGGTCTACAACACTATCAAAGGTGAATTTTACTGGGCCTGGGGATTTACTAAGTGTGTGGTTTACTGGGAATAGGACACATCAGTGTAGTACATACTGCCATTCGAACTGTAAGTGTGTGTATGTGTGTTGATTTTATATATATATATATATATATATATGTGCGTGTGTGTGTGCGTGTTTATTTGTGTGTGTTTGCGCGTGTGTGTGTGTGTGTGTGTATGTATGTGTGTGTGTGTGTGTTTTAGCTGTGTATAATAAGGCACAGTCACAGAGAATCTCGAACCGTGAATTCAAACTCTGGACGTTTCTTCAGGGGACTGAATCCAGAGTGGCGACTTTTCTTGCTAAGACATGTGTAATGTCTCACCAGTCCCTAAATCGCCAAGCAAAATCAAAATACGAATCACCTACAGCCGTGGAGTTTGGGAGTAAACACCCAAGTCAGATCACGGCAGTAGTGAGAATGTTTAGCTTAATTATCTAAGCAGCCCTATTTATAGCTATTTTTCAATTGCTGTATCTTTCTTCAAATCAGTACTATATAAACTATATAACCCAATTGTCACTGTCTTCAAAGATCAGTTTTTACATCGGGCAGGCGTCATGAAGCGACTACTATTAAAACTGTTTATCTTAATTGCTATTAAAAGACTGGCATCTGCGCTGAAGCAGACCGAATTAGCGCGTCATAGCTTCCGTACTGTTTGAATTATTTTCAAACCTGACCTAATTTATGCTATTCTAACTATTGTAGTTCTTAAATGTTATTTATGACAAACAGATTAGAGCTAATCTTGAATGTCATAGTACAAACTGGACATAACGGGACCTAGGAAAGATAACTATATTCCTACATATAACCAAGGTGAATTTTATATCCAACTAAAGTTGTTATATAAAACCCACCAACCGCGCGAGCCGTGTCCAATGCCACTGCTCGAGATGCGATGCAGTGTTTCTATTCCTGAGTCAGGAGTACTTATAATGCTTTAAGAGCGTACTGTGCCTGCTACAGTCATTTAAATGCTGGATAACCAGGCCAGACACCTAAACGGCGTGCCTCCAAAGACGCAAATAGTACATGGATTATACAGCTCTAGATAAACTTTTCTTGAATGAAGGGACCGGGAAATATGGTCTCCACGCATAGAAAACGGAACTTTCTCAACCGCAGCATAATATGCCTTGTGATATTTGCTGGAGGGTCAAATACCTCATAAACATACAAATCCAATAAATACTATGACCTACTCGTCACTTATAACAATTTACATCGGCGCTTTAGCAGATTGTTAAGGCGGAATTGTCGTTCTATATATTAACATTTTCAAATCAGACCTAATGTCTGCTATATAAACTATAATTATTATATAGGGTTTTATTAGTGACACGGAGAGTAAAGTTAGCCTTGAATGTCATAGTACAGACTGGACATAACTGGACCTATGTGTGTGTGTGTGTGTGTCTAAGTGTGTATGAGAGAGAGACAGAGAGAGAGAGACTTGTAATTTTTCCTGTCTGTGTGTTTCATGGGACCGTGATTATTATTTCTGAGTTCTATTAGAGCCTGGGCGTGAACTAGTTGTCTCTGCTTTGTCTATGAAATGCTGCCGAAGCTGAAGCGCCTCATACCAATGAACCCCTCCCCAAGCTAGGCACCGGCATACAGCTGATTTATGAATGTGTATTGAGTTATATGCATTACTATATTATGTATCCGTTATCCAATATTATCCAGTTACCAAGAAGCCAAAATATGACGACGGTAGTCGTTGTGAGTGTGTTTCGCGCCATGAAAGAGTCTTCGGCGCCTCATTTTAATCCAACCCCACGACGATCCCATTTAACGTGGTAAGCTACCACAACGCCAGGGGAGTCACCTCCTAGTCTTACGAGCCGAGAAATTAGTTTCCAAATCGGCTAGTAAGCGAATAGGTTACGACAACCGTTTGATCGCGTCCAAAGCGTTGTTTGGCCCAAGAGACCTGGACTTCTCTCTCAGTACCGTCTTCGTTGACACTCCCACGAGACCCAGTACTCTATACGTTTCCAGGAGTGCACCCGTTCTTATATTACCAAAGAGGGCATCTTATATCCGAATTGCTAGCGCCATTGGTCACAGATTACTAGCAGCAGAATTCAAATATCGTGCTAGCTATGACTGAAGGGCGTTTCCTCTTTTGCTTCGCCTCATTATCTTCATAGATTGATTGGCACATTTAGCACAACGTGTACACAAACGTGGCTGTAAAACGGGAACAGTTGCACTGGTCTCAACTCACAGTAGACCCGAGCCGTATCCAATGCCTTATTCATTATACACATGAGCCTATTCCATTACCTTATAACTATAGTATGCACTATTCGCTACAAACGACTGTTTCTCTTTATCTTCCCATCAAAACATAATTCCTGATAATTGTTATTAGGGTAATCTACGGCGGCAATTATTATATCGTATTAATTATATATCTTACGATATGATGTCAATCTACTACTGCTAACACTACTGTTATTACTGCAACAACTATCAGCCCTACTATTACTACTACTACTACTACTACTACTACTACTACTATTTTATTCTTTGATATAACTGTTGATTCGCATAACAGCCTACTGACTGAATACATATCAAATATATGCAGTGTATTATACATTAAGTTTGTTTAGAAACGGTTCTAAGTCATCGTGACCGAACAAGCTAGCCTAAGAAAAATTAGCCTCACCGTGAATCCTCGATGTGAGAACTATTCCATTATATTTCGATACAAGTGTTTACTAATATCTAGTTATTTACCAATCATATAACTCTCTGATACAGTTATCTCCCAATTATAACACATTATAGTACAGTCCTGTAATCAAACAATGCTCTGATACAGTTCTATGTCTACTATAAAACATTATAATTCAGTCCTATGATTTCGGAATTTAATGGCTAGCAATGATAAATTGGTGTTTATGTTACTCATTTGATTCCGGTAGGTGAAGCAATCCTCAGTCACTCGTGATCCTGACTGGATCAGGTGTTCCACGGGGTGCCTTCAGGACCTTTAACACTTTGTGATTCCAGCTGATTGAGTAGTGCTCTCATGAAATCCGTGTATCCAGGACAGGTGTTCCGTGTTATTTGCCTAGCCGATTCTCTGAATCGTCGGGATCTATGCGGATCTAATTCCTGTATAGTCAACCATATTATAGTTTTAGTGGAATATGTTCAGGTTACTCTGAACACCAATTAACTGAAGACAGACTCTGGATAAATTGTACGTACCTGAAAGACGAAAGTTCAAGTTATGTTATTACGATGTTATACACGCTATGGTTGACGATGCTGTGGTTATGCAACTTCGGTAATTGTAACAATTTTATTAAAATAAATTAGTACAATATTCCAAAGAAAATGTTCAAAACACAATAATTGTGCTAAGTATATTCTACTAGCAAAAATTAAGTATTAATTAGTAGTAGGGAAAGTAGTTATAGCTGTAGTATAAGTAATAGTATTGGTCGTGGTGGTAGTAGTAGTAGTTGTAGATGTGGTGGTGGTAGTAGTAGCAGTTGTAGATGTGGTGGTTGTGGTAGTAGTAGTGATGCTGGTGGTAATGGTCGTGGTGGCGATGATGGAAGTTGTAGTAGTATTAATATTAGTACTAGTGAAGGTAGTGGAATTGGTGACGGAAGTAGTAGTAGAAAAAATGGTGCTGTTAGTGGTGGTAACACACTGTTACAGTGGTAGTCATAGTAATAGTAGCGGTGACTGTTTTGATAGCAGATG
Source organism: Paralvinella palmiformis (assembly GCA_025642065.1). Classification (NCBI taxonomy): domain Eukaryota; kingdom Metazoa; phylum Annelida; class Polychaeta; order Terebellida; family Alvinellidae; genus Paralvinella; species Paralvinella palmiformis. The sequence goes on along the minus strand of JAODUP010000312.1, from coordinate 349,775 downwards.
CCGTAGCAGCAGTAGCAGTAGGAGTGGTGATCGTGGTGGTGGTGGTAGCTGTTTAAGGAGTAGTAGATTTGGTGTGTGTGACAGTAGTAGTAGTAGTAGTAGGTGGTGGTGGTGGTGGTGGTAACAGTGGTGGTAATGAGAGTAGTAGTAATTGTGTTCGTGATAGTTGTAGTGTGGGTGAATGTGGTTTGTAGTAGTATAACATTTTGTGTTAGTAGTAAAGATGATAATAGTAGTTGCTTTAGTTGCAGAACGAGTAGTAATAGTAACAGTTAGGGGAGGGAGTAGTAGTAGAAGGAATGGTGATGCCAACTGTTGGGTTTGTTGAGGTAGTAGTTAAAGTTGTGGTAGTCTTATCGAAGTAGTAGTAGTAGTAGTAGTAGTAGTTTTAATGGTAGCAGTTTAATTGTGGTTGTTAAATATGTATTATGACGTCTGTTGTGACTGTAGAATGTAGATGTATCATGAATGTTATGATTATCGTATTATACATTGTTGTATGTGTAATTTAGCTTGTTATATTTACGAATATTCACTGAAATCTCATAACGAATTAACAACACCGTCTGATCACTAACTGATTGAATGACTATATCATTCATTGACTCGTTAATTCAACGATTCATCACTCATCTACTGACTCACGGATTCACCCACTCACTCACTCACTAAATGGCACGTTCTCTCGCTCGCTGCCTGGGTTGTACAACGTTTAATGACTTCCACAACGTAGACCCAATGCGTCATGTAGTTTTGCTTGGCTTCCGCTAGATGTCGCCTTGTTATCCACAACTGGGTCAAGCACATATCCTTAATATAACTCACCCACCAGAAGTATCGTCATGAATTTCCAACAAATTATCGCCCACTGATTACCGATAGCTATTTATCGTGTCTTAATGTTAACGGCGTCTCTGAAAGTGAGGTTTTAAAAGAAGTATCAGCAATTATAGTGATGGCATAACTTTCAGTCGAATCACGTGATATCCGGTTAAGAATTAGGTGATGACGTCATGTATGATTTGCCGGTCAGACAGAATGTCATAATATTTCTCGTATCATTGTCTGACATAGTGACTTACTGGATGACTGACCCAAAGACTGATGGATTTATAACATAAATGTCTGATTGTTTAATAGGATAGTTGTTTGGATGCGATAGTGATTGATTGATTTAGAGTGTGATTGATTAATCGAATGATTTAACGAGTGATTGATCGGTCGAGTGAGTGAGTGGGTGAGTGAATGACTAAGTGAGTGAGTGACTCAGTCAGCGACTCAGTCATTCGGTTTAGTACTGTAAGTTCTTGGGTTAGAACTAACATGTGCGATAATCTGTTTTGTCTACCCAAATAAAAGAATTTGCGGTTAGTCATAATAGCCTGCAAAATGTCGAAATGTAGCGGATCAAAAGAAATTGTACACAAACCCACACTGATTCTACAGTCTATCATAACCACACATCAACTATCCAATCAAATGTTAGATGTCCAGCTCGCATCATTCCTTTTGGTGTCAACGTTCAGGATCGTCGTCCATAATGTTCTGAATAGCGTCATTTCCGCTAATTGATGTGCAACGAGCGCTAATGTGACAGAGGCGTCCATTCTGGGGATGACACTGATCCTGGAGAATATCACCACCTAGAGAGGTCATCGTTTGACCCCTGACCTCGCGATATCACCCCAGGTCGGGCTAAGGTGAAATGGGTTAAGTGACTGCTTCATTCCGGATAGTCTGTATTGTCTCACCAGGATAATTGGGTCTGACCTCTAGGGGCGATCTGAACTCATGGTCAAGGACGATGGTGATGTTATGGACATCGTGAATCTCAACGTACGTGCGTCCGTGCGTATAGGCATTCGTGCATACACGTGTTCGTCCGTGTTTATGCAGGTGTTTGCGATGAATATTCTACTGATGTTAAATTGGATGATGCTTCCCACAAATAACTGTCTTAAAAGATTACCTCACTAAAGCACGATAAAACCTACCGTTTGCATAATCCCTTTGTTTTGTTTGGTATTAGACAATAGCACCTGTCATGTAGGACATCCTAGTTTTAAGCACAATTTATTCCCGTTCTTAGGAGTGTATCTCAGAGGAGAGATTTTACTATATCCGAAAGTGGGCGTTGATTTACAACCAGAAAGAATAGATAAATAAGCTGGTTAAATTCTGGTTTATAAAGAGGGACTCATCCGTGTTGAATACCAGCCATAACGGGGCGATTTGAAATTCGCCATTTTGTACTGTGGAGTTGATTCGATTTGGGATGTGAGTGTGAGTGTAGGATGCATGGCGAATTCTAGGCGCATTTGACTGATCTGTACACACTTACCAATCAATTAACATCGCTGGTCATCATCATCATCATCATCATCATCATCATCATTATCATCAAATTATCACCCACTTGCATTGTCCGAATGATGAGTGTCATCGTCTATTTGTTTGTACCTCTACGGGAATGTCATCTCTTCCGAGGTATCAACTCTGCTTAGTATCGCTTGGTATCAGAAATGGGGTCTATATGGCTTAACCTCTACCATCAAGTCACTGGCATCACGGTGTCACCCCGACCAAGATGTCATCCTACAAAAGCGCCACATTTATACTGGTGTCACCTTTACTACGCTACTATCTCCTTGGAGGCGGCATGTCTATTACAATGTCACATCCATTAACGTCTACTAATGCATCATCTCTATCCTAGGTTATCTCCTTCAGGGTTAAATATACATTATTATTATTATCATCATCCGTAGCATCAGATCGTCTCCACTTGGTGTTGTTTCTACCAACATTTGATATTTACCAAGGTATCATATCTACAAAGACTTAAGTATACCAAGACGTCACTCATAAAAGGTATCATCTATATCTTGGTATCAAGCTTACCAGAATGTCCCAGTTTATTGGTTTTATTCTCATCCCAATATAACCCCCCCCCCTCTCTCTCACTCTAACTCTCTCTTCATTTCTTCCTCTAACTCCATCTCTCACCTTATAAGCCTCTCTAATTCAGATTGACAGATAGCCAAACCTCTCCATGGATACTTAGTTAGGCATTCGTAATCAGGATAATGATCCAGAGATTGTTACAATAACATAACAGAGCTTAGTGTTTATACTTAATTCACGATTACATTATCTTGGCAGAAATAGATCTCTGATAATAGGATCACACACACACACACACACACACACACACACACACACACACACACACACACACACACACACACACACACACACACACACACGCACACACACACACACACACACACACACACACGTGTGTAGAGAGAGAAAGAGAGAGCGGGTGGCGGGGGAGAGAAGAGAGTTAAAGGTGGGGGACGAGTTATTACGATTCGACTTACTCAAATGAACATATCTCATACATCGTCCTTCAGAATTTTCTTTTCCAGATCCTGCTTGCACCCGATTGGGCAATGCCAGAACAGGATCAAGACACCAATTCTACACTAAAGAGCTTCCCCGCACTCGTCATTATATAAGATTTCAGTGACCCTGACCAAAACATGGCGATGCTGTTATTCGTCATTCTATCTCTATTCAGATTATTAAAAAGGTTAAAACAAATTATCGAGGTTATTTTAACATTTGATAGATACAATGGAATTATCCATGGCCAAACTGGTAGCGCGGTTAGCCACATGTCTATACCATCTGGAGTCAAACCCCAGCATATCAGAAGGGTGTTTTATCTTACGTTTCACCTTTGGGGGTGACTCGGCCCAGTTAGCCTACCTTAAGACAAAAGTGGCTGTAAAACAGCAATATAATTAAATTATGCACTTTTGAAATTTACATTAGTATCTTTATTTTCTATTTACGCAACGATCACAATGCATCATAATTCATAGAGATAAAAGACATACGGGAGTATATATATATATATATATATATATATATATCAGTACGTGCATATATATATATATACACACACACATATACCATGACGTCACACACCATCCGACCCCTCAAATGGCCACACTTTACCCGTCAATAATTTAACACTGAATTACTTCGGCCGCCATATTGGTCTTACTAGTTATACGTGATAAGGCGCCATGGTGACAAACAAAACAAATAAAACGAACATCCAGAACAAATCGGGATCACTTCCTGGCTCCCGGCAACGTCAGAGTGCGAGAAGAATCGCATTATTTGCGGGTCGCCGTCAGGGGGCGTCGCGTACGCTTCTTGATTTGATGGCGATCCCGGTTTATGATCCATTCGTAATGGCGGGAAGAGGTCACGTGACCTTCGACGCTCGGACTGTGAGATCTCTCAGCGGGCCACGTGCCGTTTGATTCGCTTTTTATGCGTCTGAATACTTTTCATTGCGCATGCTCAAAGTTACGACAGCGTTTTATGGTCGCCCGTAGAAAGTAATATCCTCAACGCGCATGAGCATGCGCGTAGCCGTTCAGAGGATATGTTATTTCCGCGTCGGCAGTTTGAATCCGGTATCCGGTCATAAAAAAGACCAATTGCAGATGGTTGTTCCGGATCGCGTCTTAAAGCGGAAATGAAAATCTTTGCCTGAAAGATCGGTTCGATCGTTACGATCGGCTTCGGGAGAGCCAAAACGTGACGTCACGCGTGTTCCGAATATCGTTGTTAGTCATACCGGAAATACTAACACGGTCCCAGGAAGTACGTCATCAGTTACGACGATTTTATGCGTCATTAAGACAATCGGAGCAAGGAACCCGATAACGGTAAAGATAACTATCACTAGATGTCGCTGCTGGCACGGAACATCTGGAGCGAATTAATATCAAGTGACGCCTGGAGTGAGAACGCCAGTCAACAGCCATAATAATTCTCTCATCTTCTACTGATCTCGCGTCTGTGGTGCATCGCGAATGCTTCCGGATCTGCTTAAATGAAGATTTATCATCCGTCACTTCCCGTTTATAACCCGGAGAGACCGATAGATGGCGCTACGTGATTGATTTCTTTTCCTATCTATGTTTTGAGAATGTGAAGTTTATATAATACGTGAAATGAGATTTGTGACGTATAAAACAGTTATTCATTATTATTATTATTATTAAACGTGCTCAGAAAGTGCCCCATTGTGCTGAAATTAAAAAAAAAGATATTTACCATTGATCACAAGTTTAAATATAACTCTTTATCAAGTTAATATAACTCTTTATCAAAAATTATTTATATCAAAAACATGAGTTAAGATTATTTAACAAACGAACTGTTAATATTAGACCAATTATTACTGAACGGTCTAATAAATCAAACGAGTTCAATGAATAAACGATATTTATAATAATAATAATAATATTATTATTATTATTATTATTATTATTATTATTATTATTATTATTATTATTATTAGAATTATTATTATCAATAAATATTTTATTCAGCTCTTTCACTAGCTGAGGCCATTCAAGGTCAAACTCCCTAATAATATGCATCAAAATTTTATTGAAAAAAGTGAACGATCGATGTTATTTGCCTTTGAAAGCATCCCCCTGAGCGATGAGACTTGAAAGAGAATTAAACTTGTCAGGAATCGACTCACTTCTAATTACGTACACCAGCCAGTCTGACAATGGAGGCTGTTTGGCCAAGCGTATAATTGCCCTATGACTTGAGCTCAGATAAAGATATCTATAATATTATCTGATTGGATGAGCTGGTGTTTTGGAATGACTTCCTACTAAACAATAAATAGCCCCGATATATCCAGGTACGCTACTACTGGTGTTTGTTATTGAAATCGTCAGTTTTATTTATACTAATCTGGGATGTTCTACACATCTAGTAAGACGTTAGTAAATTAGTTAGCCACATGCCTAGGCATGCGGGTTTAAAACCCAGTCGGGCTATATCAACAGGGCGTTTCATCTTTCACTTGGCCTAATTCCCGACGATGCGCATTATGTGCTTCCACGAGGCATCTTTCAATTGTGAAGTGGTGGAGAAAACAGACGACCACAGCCAGTCTTAACATAACAGCCCGGCTATGAATCTAGAATGTTTCATCTTTCATTTCGCCTCGATGCCTTCACAGTTTGCTGAGGATGTTTACCCTTGCCGTGTGCTTATGTTGGTCAAAACCAATTACGTTATATGATTAATGATTATTAAAATATGTATCTAAAATAAATATATTTAAACTGAAACAAATAAGGTTAAACACACCTCTAAGCTGCTAAGGTCCTTCATGTATGGGTTAGGCGTGTCTTGCCTCGGGGTGAGAAATCAACAAACGAAACACCATCAACAAGAATCCAAGATGAATTTTGTCCTGTCATTACGAGGAGAATGTCCTCGAGTAGATAACACTACAACAGTGACACAATCCCATTTTCTGGCATTAAACTTTCACCCGGCTCTTCCTATCGGCTCCAGAAAGACAAACGACAAGTCCCGGTGTCCGGAACTGAGCCGACCCACCCTTTCACCTACGGAGAGGACTAGCACTAGAAGATCTGATGCTGAAATATATTCATCGGAAGAAGACTTCGTTGGGAGTTAGTGACGACGATTTAAACAGGTTCGACGGTTCGTGCCTCATTCTGATTAGTGCTAGATACATTTCAGTTCCGTATCCAGAGATTCAGCTAATCAATATCCGTAAAACGGTTATTCGTCTACGTTATGTTTATTTGTTTTTATATTGAGGTGCAAAGTTTGTTAGGAAGAGTGTTTACTGGACCTCTTTCGTTAGAATAATTCTTCATTGATTTAATGGTTCCTTGATTTATTGATTGATTGATTCATTCGTTCATTCGTCCTTTATTATCATATTTCATTCATTGGTTTCTTGATGTCTTGATATAGTCACATAAGACTGGAGAAAGCGATTGTGAGAGATGATGAGATAATAGATAAAAGATGAATGAACCAGGTATTAAAAGAAAGAAACAATGACAACAAGTAAATGAAGCGAATCCAGGAGATTGATTAACATCGTGATGCTCGGAGAGTCCTTTAAATGACCCCTACGCTGCTAAAATGATAGTTGGTTCATAAGTTTGAAAAACGGATAGTTAGAGACATCTCTCTTTACTTCTGTATGAGAGTTATCCTTCGAGCACATCATCCGAGTTAGATAATTACCAAGGATAAACATTACGGTTACAGTTTTTACATAATCCAGAACGGGATCCAATTAGAATACGATGCCATTAATGTTGTTACTGGTTTTTTTTTTATGAATCTGATATACAGGATTTCGCTGTGATACTTTATGCTGAAATGGATGTATACATATTACCACCATGAAATGACTCATATCACGACATGACGCGACACGATACGGCATGGCATGGCAAAGCATGGTATGGCACGGCACGGCACGACACGACCCGACGTGGCGTTTTATGTCATGCCACGCCATGCCATACTAAGCCATGACATGACATGACATGACCTGATATGTCACGACATGACATGACATGACACACATATACGTGCGTGCGCGCTTCCGCGGTCTTAAACCTTTAAAACAGTATTTTTTACTCCATGGCGTTTTCTGGTATTTTTATGTTATTTTTGTTACTTAGAAGAAATCTACTTAAAAATCAATATGCACCTGAATAGCCAGGTAAAATAGCAGAACATGGTGTTTGATGACATAATGATTATTAATTAGTACTGCTAATTTAACTTTGATCATTCTTATTGCAGTAATGAACTGACCTCACATTCAAATCATCCGGATCAAGTCTTCTGCACTGGAAGAGGTCGCCAATTCCACTTCGCTTCTGATCTTCTGTATAATCGATTAACATTGAACTTTAGTAATAACTCAGAGCTAGCAGAACGTACTTCAACCTTCCAAACGTAATTTCCTGTTGGCATGTGATCAGGCCAGAAGCTATGTTACTATAGCTATATCAAGGATGTCTGATGTTTCTTTGTTTTACCAATGATAATTGTCATTTATATCAAATTATGATACACTAATATTTAGATTTAGCTTTCATTTACTACATTTTATCCACACTTTATATTTCAGTGTGATATCAGTGTCTGTGCTAGGTTCCACTTTAATCATTGTCCATAATTTGTCACTTGATAACCTAGTTGCCCACTCGTGTGGCTTATATGGAAGGCATTAAGGTTAGAGAATGGTCAGAAAGCTGAAGGCATACAGTGGGCCAGCGCCTCAATAACCCTATATCCTCCAGTGATGTGGATATATGTGCAGCAGTATTTGATGATGATTGTCAGAATAAACTATTTATACCAGAATAATACACTTAACATAAGTCAATCATTGTCAGCTAAGGACAAGAAATGGCAAATGTAATTATAGTACTTTTCTTTTCACATTCACATAATTAAAGACTACAGTACTTGCCCACGACCAAAGTGAATGGGAACAAATCAGAGAGAGATGTTGGTACGTCTGCTATTAGTATGACGTTGATATTAAAATGGACCCGACTTACATATCTTAAATGGGAACTTTGCTTTATTTTCAGATGAAGCATTAAATAAAATTTATTATCAACATGTTTATGTATAAAAACCGCTGCGTTCTAATATAGTTTTCATGCATGGAAGACGGTCTGATTTTCTGCGGCAACTGAGCTTCGAAATCGGCGCCATTTATTTTCCTTGACCTTGCCTTGTGACGTCATCAGCGCTTAGCTCTGTGAATCATTTCGTATATCCTTATATGTTTTAAGCAGCAGAAAAAAACATCAAAATGCTGACTTGTTGTTCACCAAACTGTCTGATTACGATGAAAACAAATCCTGGAAACTCCATTTTCACACTGCCATGAGATAATAAATTTAAATTGGATAGTTGGTTGAAGAAACTAAAATTATTTCATCCACCTGCGAGACAAGTTCGGATCTGTCAATGTCATTTCAAGCCTGAGTTTTTCACATTTTGTTTTGGTTACATAGATGGTCATTTTTGTACAGGATTAAACAAATAAGACTCTGTCCATGTAGTTGGTGACTCATTTAGGTAACAGGGACACATTTGTATTTTCTACTTTAACTCCCTTAACATATATGTTTCCTTCAAAGAAAAACATTATTCCTAATGTTTGTACCACATAATATTTGCACTGTATTTATACTTATTAATGCAAAATCATTTGGTGCATAATGTGAAATGTAACATGAACTATTTAATTATCTCCAATTTAGCAAGATACATTTCAATTAAGTTGATAATTTTGAGCTACAAAATAACTTTTAGCCAACAAATATATACTAAAAGCATTAACGTGCAACACGTACATTTCACAACCTAGTGAAATATGTCTATTTTAAATAGGAAATTGTCTAATTACAGCCAATAAATGAATCAAACATTGTGCTATTGCATGGGTATTTAATTCATGAAAATTGGGTGGGGTGGATTATGGAGAATGTATAAACATACAAGAAAATATTGCTTTGTTTTGTGCAACTTGCCTCAGTAGTAAGTTATTTGTTTGTATTAATTACCTATAATCAACCCCCATAATATTTTTGGATGAAATACCTATTAACACATTTTTTTTTACTCCTTTATCGTGGTTGTAATTAGACAATTACATATATATGAGATTGATGTGGAATTATTTGAATTGCCTTGAAATATACATATTAATCTCATAACTTGTGAAAACTAATGAGTATAGAAGTTGAATGTTTTGTCAAATTGTAAATGTAATTTTTTTGTCTAAACCATATATCATATTGACATGGGTATATATTACCTAGCTGTCTCAATAAAATGTGTTGCATGTGTGTAATATCATTAACATGATACAGCTATGGATCAAATATTGTAATAAGAACAGAATTAAGTCATTTCACACACACACACACAATGTAATATATATATATATATATATATATATATATATATATATATTAGGCGTGTAGTGCCACAGAATCAAAATAAATATTTGAAATGTGAAAGTACTGAATATATCAGATTTCAACTGTAAAATATTAACAGTTCATTTATCAGACTAAATAATTTCATGATATCCCTCATATACACCATCTTCTTCAGGGTATGCGTTTCTTATTGATTGTTGAACACATGATGGTATAGTAATTCTGTTTTGGGAGTCAGGTTTTCCATAAACTCAATAAATGAACTGCCTGTATGATCTGTCAAGAATCAAACACGAATAAAGTGTTGTTCGGTGATGTGAATTTCGTGTTGGTTATTTAAATTCCGAGTAGACATAAAGTCCTGAATAGATATACAACTACAATGTCTGAAGTAACAAGATCTAAGCTGCATGTATATGTTTGATAATTCACAACAAAATGTACAAAGTAATCCAACACTAGAATCCGGTATGTTTACCTGTTGGAACCACAACCAGAAGTCAGTACGCTAAGCACTGGTGACGTATCGCTCGCCGATTGGCTGACAAATCTTGGAGCTGGAGATTAATGGCGTCAAATAATGTTCATAAATCTGGTGGAATTTTACTATAAAATATGCTTTCTCGTTGCTAAATGCAAACAAAAAATGCCAGTAGTAATCGGTAGAGAAACCCATAGACTTTAAAACAGGCATTATACATTAGCCATAGCCAAACCTGAGCAAAGTACTCCTTTAACCGATCACCTTTGAAATGACTGTGATGCTCTTTAAATACGAGTCGAGGGTGATGTTTTAAGATAGGAAAAGGTTTTGGTGACTACAACGTTATCTTATTAATGTCTATTGGCTGTCCGGAAAACACGTGGAAAAACCATTATCCATTTCTTGACTATATTTTCGTCACGATGTACATGATCTAAATCAACAAAAAATATGAAGTGTTCATATTTAATGGTAATGTACACGTAATTCCTTAAAAATATAGAATTTTCAGGATTATTTTGTAGTCCACTTGATTTAAATTTTGATTACATTTCTTACTTTGACTATTGGTATTAGTTAATTGGAATAACGATCTTCTATTCCAACGGGAGCCTCTCCGGCAAACGAACTTTCATTGAGAATTACTGACTGGATAGCAATATTTACCTTCCCTCCTTCATTTTGTCGTAGTTACAATTTCAATGATATTGTTATGTCTTGCTCAAATATTTGATTACATTTTGACAAACTGCAGATCATTTGGGAGACAACTGTGATGTGCTGTTCGGTTATTAGCCAAATATTTGACAGGTTCAATAGTTGAACAATGACGTTAAATGTACACATGAGACGACCGTAGTAGCTTGAGTATAAATACGTAGACCCAAGAGTTGCAATAGATGGCCTCTCGGCACAGAACATAACTTGCCACTCAGTACAGGTTCCTTTATAATGGTAGTATGTGGAGAAAATGAGGAACCAATTATTGGTATAGCTTGGTGTGTATGTGTGTGTATGGGGGGGGGCATATTCCAGTTTATGGCCACATAACCCGTCACCATACCTTTTTGTCCTTTTTCTGTTGTCTAGGTTTGATCATTCCAGATATGAGAAGTCAATGATCCTTTGAGATAATTATATTGCGTGATTGTTAACTGAGATAACTCGAATCTGTTGATGATAATTAACACATCTATCTCTGTCGTTCTCATCTCGTGTCTGGTTAATATTATTCACAGGAAACTATCAATATTATATATATATATATATATATATATATATATATATATATATAAGTGGGTGTGTATGCGTGTGTACCCTTTTTCTTTTGTATACATATATATATATATATATATATATGTATATATATAAAATTTTTTATATATAAATATATATATATATATATATATAATATTGATAGTGTATGTCTGTGCATGTGTGTGTGCGTGTGTGTGTGCGTGTGTATGGGTGCTGTTGTGTGTGTTTGTATCGTGTTTGTCTTTGTGTACGTGATTTTCTTTGTGTTGGTGCTTGTATGTGCGTGTGTGTGTGTGTTGTCCGTATATATATATATATATATATATATATATATAATATATTAAGAAAATTAGTTATAACACACACACATACGCGCACGCACATACACATACACGCACACACACACTGACACACACATATATACACACGTACACACACACATACATTCGCGCGCACACATATGCGCATCTAGGAATTGCGGTAACAATACAATAATAGTTGGATATAAAGGAACCTATATCAAATACCCTTTGATTTTACTTCACTCGTAAAAGGTCTGTAAAAATACCAACATGTCTTTTGTATAATCCAATTTTGCTTTATATAATCCAAGAAAAGTCCAAAACTTTATTTTAATTTTGCCATTCACCCCCCCCCCCTCCTCCTCCAAAGTATTC
>JAODUP010000312.1:260000-332500 GCA_025642065.1 Paralvinella palmiformis | reverse complement strand
ATTGAAACATGACATTTACGTTGTGTCTGGTGTTATTACACACCTAGGTCAGTAGAGGATGATACTATCTGATTAATAGGTCAATTATGGGGGACCATCTGGGAAATAATACGTTGCCGCAGAACTGGTGCTTTGTGCTCAGCGGTGGAGTGGATATGAGCTGGTAGGCAGCTGCAACCGACCCATTTATTCCACCGTATCCCATTTATGCTGGCAGAAGTGTTTTCCCTTTTCATGCCCCCTGCTCACCATTCCAGTATAGAAGGAAATCCTGTTAATTCCGAGTATGCCTTTCATATCCAATTATTTATATATCTGAACACGAACTCCCGATATTCGGGACCGAAAGCATCAGATCCAAAACTTAATTCTAACATAGTCCACCAACGGAGCAGTTGATAACAGCAACCTTGAGGATGGTGACGTACCCTTCTCGAGACTGACGGCTTGTTTATAAATCTCAGCGTGTGTACGCACCGAGATCGCGAACCAGATATAGTGCCCGGTTCGGGGCTGATTAATGTATATTACCATTACAGGAGATAAGTGGAATTATGTCGAAACGTGGGGCTGGAAGGTGTTAAAAGAAAAGCACACGAAGCAATTACTTTAGATGGAAAACCTCAGGGCTGCTGATTCGACGAGTAGTCTTTTTTTGACGCTACAAATATCTCCTTCGTGGAATAGAAAAATGAAAGGAATATTTAAGTATGAAGAACGTCAATTGATCGTAGTTTGTACCATTTCTGTGGGGTGTTTGTTGTGTATATTTAGGGAATGATAATAGAATTCGTCTTACACGTATCTCAACTTTCCATATTTCTCTAAAAAGGGGGGCATATGTAAAGACCACTGTCAACGGTAAAGTAGTAATACGGAAGTGTTTATGTTAGTATGGGGTGATTATTGTAGTAGATGTCAAAACTTTCTAATTTTCATTCATGAAATTGTGCTGAATGAAGGATTAGGTGAGTTAGCCAGTGAGTCAATGAGTTGACGATGAAGTGAGTTAGATGACTGATTGGATGGGGTAAGTGATTGGTTGATTGGTTGCGTGGTTGGCTAATTCGGTTGCTGGGTGAATGACCGAGTGAGTAAGTGAGTGAGTGAGTGAGTGAGTGGCTGGGTGAGGGAGTGAGTGAGTCAATGAGTGAGTATATGAGAGTGTTTTTTTAGCATCGACACTGATCTCGCCTGGGTCATATGTTCAATTGTCTAAACTCTTAGGAAACGGAATCATCAGATCGAAGGAGGCCTTTCCCCGAAGGATGAAACATGTCACAGCCATAGGAAACATCGAATTTCGACTCGACGAACTAATCTAAACTCTGAATTACCTCCCACCAACAAACCAAATACCCTAGTTCCATGCTAGACGTAAACCTGTTGCAGTAAAATCCAGTTGTCCGACACTCTCTGACTGCTCAGGTTATGTCACGGACTGGATCCTGAATGCCGTTTCGCTAATTTCAGGCTGACCCCTTTCCCTACCCACGGGATCGGGATGCTATTATCTCGTTAACCGCTTCGCCATTTTTGGTTATAAAATATTAAAACGAAGAGTCGCTACGCCATCAGTCCGAAGCTCCAACTAATTATTGGGACGATCGTGTTTCTTCTGACTAGAGAGGTAGATCCAGAACGGATGTTTTATTGCTCCGGATTACGGTTGATGACCGACAGGAAATTGAACTTTTGATGAGCAGCTGTTGGTACCATTCTCAGGTCGTCTACACTCAAAGTGAGCAATAAATGGCTCAACAAGAGCTGGAAATTATTAACGTCACCCGAGGAGGTGAAGGTCAAACAGTGAAATCAGCATCTCAGTTATACATTTTTGGACGTTATATATATATATATATATATATATATACGGACATACACGCAGGCGCGCACGCACACATATACACACAAACGCACCGAAGCTGAAATTCGACCCCATTCCAAACACTTGGATCATTCCGGATTAAACCCTGCATCCATTAATTGGATTGGTTTATCTCTATATACCACATACATCACACCCTTCCATGATGACCAGAATGTTGTACTGATCCGGGATAATACGGAGATAATAGAACACACGCCGAGTACCTTTAACAGGAGATAGCCCATGCGATGATAAGATATAACTGATCATTGGTATCAGTATTTTGTTCCGAAGTCGATTTGTCGGAGATGATTTTTCAAGATATTTATATTAATCAGTCGTAAGCTGATAATGTCCTACTTTCAAGGGCAGAAGTAAAAATTAATTTCTGAACATAACCCCCCCCGCCAGCTATATACACATCCAAAAGAAGCACTCACTCTGACGGTTTGTCAGTCAGTCAGATGGTCAGTCAATCGGTCAGGCCGTCAGTCAGTCAGTCAATCAGCAAACAAACAAACAAACAAACAAACAAACAAAACTATAGAAGAAAAGAAGGAATAAATCGGTGACTAAAACAGACAAACAAATCAATAAATATTCCGACACACAGACAGACAAAAGTAGAGATCGCCACACATTCAGACAAACAGGCAGGCAGGCAGGCAGGCAGACACCATAGAGACAGATAGACGCACAGACAGACGGACAATCGCCGGAACCAACTATCATATGACTGAACGAATGAATGATGGGAACATACTGTCCAAATCCTACGCTCTCCAAACGGATCTGACACATTGACCTTGAACTATGGACAGGTCGTCCCAAAGATACGATCTCTATATCAGAATCAATGGCAACAAGACATCAATATTATTTTTAACCGGCAACACGTGTACCTGAAATATCGAATTTTAACAAGACGGATGTCCAATCCATTCCAATCGAAGCTAACATTTCATAAAACGGTCTCTAAGCAAATATTCATTCCCATCACGTGACCGATTCTCTGTATTAATAATTGTTTACGAGCAATTTTCACGGCGACGGCAGTTTCTTTACGACTTCAATCGATTCTTTTAACTGTTTAAATCCCTAGTTATGAGCCGTATTATGGAAAGTTTTATAATAATTATTGCCATGCTGATGATGGTGGTAACAATTAAAGCAATAATAATAATAATAATAATAATAATAATAATAAGGAAAAATTGGCGACATCTTTATTGTCTCGATATTCGAAATTCCTGTTTAAGGCGAGTTTGCTGTATTCGACTACTACTATTTCTACTACCTCTACCACCGCTACTAATACTCGGGGTATTTGCCCAGTGTTAGCGAGCTGAACCAGATTTCAGTAGGTCCCGGGTTCGATTGCCGTTCCTGGAAGATAAAAATCCGAAAGGCATTTTCATCCTTCATTTAATTACTACTACTACTACTACCTGTAATAGTATTATTACAACTATTACCACCTGTAATAGTATTATTACAACTATTACTACCTGTAATAGTATTATTACAACTATTACTACCTGTAATAGTTTTATTACAACTACTACTACTACTTGTAATAGTATTATTACTACTACTACTACTTGTATTATTATTACTACTACTACTACTACTACCTGTACTAGTATTACTACTACTATTACTACTACTACTACCTGTACTAGTATTACTACTACTATTACTACTACTACTACTACTACTACTACAGCTACTATTACTACTACTATTGCTACCGCTAATAATAAATACGATTAATAAATACAGTTATATTAATGTTTACTCTACTACTATTCTACTGCTATTACTACTACTACTACTACAGCTACTACTACTTGTACTACTACTACTGGGATTACAACTACTACTATTACCACTACTGCTATTACTTCTGCCACTACTACTATTACTACTACTGACCAGCGATGTAAGTGAGTTGCTTACCTCTATTATATGATTGATCCCACTCATTAGCAAGTGATGTCAAGGTCATCAGAATCAATGGCAACATCGCGGAATGAAGAGCTTCCAGATCCAGAACAGGCAAATACAAGGATGAGCAGCATTAACAGACGCCCCCTAATGACTCCATTACTGTTCTTGGTCGGAGCCACGGTACCTGGACCAGCTGGTGAGAACGATACCCGGACTCGATCCGGAATGACAATGTTTACAAACAAGCCGATCCCATTGTGTTAGTTGTTGTCATCGTTTGTCGACCAGTATTTGACTGTTTTCGGGGAGATGGCATTCCGGGCATGCCCGTGCCATGCTCCGTGTATACAGCTGCCGTTGGACTAGTGCCAGATGCGATGTTCCGTGGTGCGTCCAGTTTAATGTTTTTGCTGCCATGACTGGTGCCATTGTCCATGCATCACGCTGGTGAACACTCGACGCTCTTTAGTTCTCAACGGGTATATTACTTGGCACGTACCTGTTCCCGATGTCATGTTCTGTTCTCTCTATACACGAGAAGAAGCCACCGGCATAGCTGCGACATTTCGCGTCTTTTAACATTTTCTACGCGGATTGGCAGAAACATCGGCATGGTTGAAAAAATGTGTCAATGAATACACTGAATATTGTATCAGTGTAATCTCATATATATATATATATATATATATATATATATATATATATATATATATATATATATATTAATAGTCGTTGCCATTCAATATCTATTAATATCTTCCAGTCCATCGAATGTATTGACTAGACTACAGTAAGGGATACTCAGATTAGACTGCGATCGAGTACGTTAATTGGCGTAGCATCATTTGCATCGACTGTTGCTCTATTTACTCTGCTGAATAGATAATGTAATCTTCTACTATGTAATGACAAAATGTGTTGACTAGTCTACCATGGCACGGCCCGACTATTGAGCCATTGTGCTTATTGACTAGCACGCTATCCTATACAAATAAACCCGTTCTGTACTGCAGTGTACCGGCATGCCATCATCCGTGTGACTAGTCCGACACCCTACATCCCGAAGACAACACTGGGTCTGATGACTGGCGCGAGTCGTATGCATCGACTATAACAACATCACCTGTATTATGTCGCTCGGCATACCTACCTGGACTGACTAGCTAACACGTACAAGGCGTTAATTGGCCGACATATAAACGGCAGGCCTCCATCGTATCACTTAAATACAAAGTAACAGCGTACGACTATTGCACAGAGAGTCTTTCGGGAGTAATTGCTTGCAGCAACAAATGCGCTACCTTACACAGCCTGATCCACGCACGACGAGATCCCGTCTCGTATCATTCAGGATTCAGGTCACGAAACAACGACGAGAGAAACAAGGTCGCAGAAGATTCGGGTCCGATTTAGGCCGCTAAACACGGACGCTGATTAAGTTTAAAGACTTCCTTTTGTTGGCGTGTTTTGAAAGTTTGTAGCCGTTTGATTGGACGGGCTGGGTCCATTTATCGTCTTAATAAAGCTCCGGCTAATAAATAACCAAACGATCCTCGTCCAATAAATGCTGTTTATTTATTCGTTCTTCTAGCGCTTTCTCCATCTCTGCGCAAACGTCGAAATACCTGTCTAGCTTAGCTTTTGGTGTACGATTCTGATTGTACATCTCAAAGTCGGTGATTGTGTTTGTATTCACTACCCTCTCTCTCTCTCTCTCTCTCTCTCTCTCTCTCTCTCATCTTCTATCTATCTCTCTCTCTCTCTCTCTCTCTCTCTCTCTCTCTCTCTCTCTCTCTCTCTCTCTCTCTATCTATTATCTATCTCTCTCTCTCTCTCTCTCTCTCTCTCTCTATATATATATATATATATATATATATATATATATATATATATATATATATATATATATATATATATATATATTACTATACTATATCATCTTCATTTCTATCTCTCTCTCTATCTTATCTATTCTTATTATCATCTATCTCTCCTCTTTCTCTTCTCTCTCTCTCTCTTTTTCTTTTATCTATCTATCTATCTATCTATCTCTCTCTCTCTCTCTCTCTCTCTCTCTCTCTTTTTTATATATATATATATATATATATATATATATATATATATACTACTATATATATATATATATATATATATATATATATATATATATATATATATATATAAAAATATATATATATATATATATATTTTATATATATATATATATATATATATATATATATATATATATATATATTATTAGTTAGTTAGTTAGTTAGTTAGTCATCTCTCCCCCCCTCTCTCTTTACTAAAATATAAATTATGCTAATTTCTGGATTATTGTTCCATTTTCTTATTCATTTTCTTCCTTTTCTATTCTTATTATTTTGGACTCGAATGATCGATCGATTGATTGATTGATTGATTGACTGAATTAATTAATACATTCAGCTATCGATTACTCGATGGATTCATTGATTGATTAATTCATCGAACCCAGTTGCTATCGGTCTGTGGCAAACGGCCCTACCAATGAGGCCACTGATTAGGTCATTCGATCTGCACACATATGTGCGGAAAACCAATAGATCGATACACACACCAGGCCGTGTGATTAGTTTAGTATTTTCCTTATCCAATATTAATGCGTAGCTTAAGGAAATACAGTAAAGCCCCGTTTAGCCGTCACCTACGAACGGTGTCAGATTTTCTACTGCGTCCATAATGGCGATAACGTGTTGGTTTGGGTGTTAAACATCGGAGAGGAACCCGTGAAAACCGGGTTAAAATGTGGGACGAAAATGTTTGCTTTTAATGATGAAAGTTGGACAGCATTTTCGAATAAATGAAACTGAAGCTGAATATTAATTTCGAACACCCTTTGAATAACATACTATTCGCCATTTTGTTATATCCTATGGACAAAAATTGTTATAAATCATGACTTGGGGATGGCATTTACCCAAAAAAAGTAAACGAATGGGTAAATTGATTACGAAACGTGCACCGACGTTTCTAAATAATATACTATTCGCAATTTTCATATTTGTTATGTTATGTTCGAAGCAGACACCTAGACTCACGTTTGTTTCGAACCATTTATCCATATGTTCATTGATTGATTATATCTGTTTGTATCATAATACAGATATTGAGATCGATGAAAATACCTTTCATCGATCTCAATGGGTGGATCGTAGAGAGATCTAAAATGTTCAACTTATATATATATATATATATATATATATATATATATATATATATATATATATATATAGAGAGAGAGAGAGAGAGAGAGAGAGAGAGAGAGAGAGGAGAGGGGGAGAGGGGGGGAGAGAGAGAGAGATAGTGAAAAAACTAAATAAGATATATCATTTAAATATTTGTTGTCAACAAACTGTCATTAATGTTAAACAAGATTAGTGTATTTAACACACACACACAAACACACACACACACACAAACACACACACACACACACACATACAAACTAACTCACTCCCTCACTCAATCACTCTCACTTCCTCTTCCTTGTCTTAAAACATTATAATCTAGAAACGTACTTTAAAACCTTAGTTATTGCATGAGCCCTTTATATGTATATAAAACACAGGCACGCACGTACACATATGCACGCACACACACACACACGAACACGAACACAAACAACAACGCACAATTCTCACCTGCTCCAGAACAGTCACGCCACAGTCGCGTTGGCAATGGCTTACCGCCACCAACACCATCCCCAATCCAGACTCCCACATCTAATATAGATGTATTTATGAAATTATTCATCATTCACACAAACAAAACACTGCCAACTGGTCAGACTAGTATGGCATTAGGCCGTGGCTCCGTCAATAGCAGTAAGCCATTATTGTATTTAGCAGCCATTGCATTGCATGTTCGGCCGTCGGGTTGGCCTTATTCATACCGGGTTCGGAGACGTTCGTGTTATTGGCTTCCTGAAAATTACGACACAACACGCCATGTGAGGACACGGTGACGTCATATCGTATGTATGGCCAATGAGCGAAAAGTGGATGGTAATATTGTTGATCAATTGGACGGCGTACGTTATGTATTTAGGTTGATATATATAGATATATATGATATTGCATGTTCGTTTATACGTATATTCATACCATATATATATACATATATATATATATATATATATATATATATATATATATATATATATATATATATATATATATATATATATATATATTTATATATGTGTGTGTGTGCATGACTGTGTGTGTATATATACACATGAAGGGCTTTTAAAGTACGTTTGTAGATTGTAATGTTTTAGCCAAATACACATGAAGGGCTTTTAAAGTACGTTTGTAGATTGTAATGTTTTAAGCCAAGAAAGCGGAAGTGAGAGTTAGTGAATGAGTTATTTAATAAATGGATGAGGGAAATGGAAGTTAATGGTTGAGTAAGTGAACGTATAGGTGGATGAATGGGTGAGTGAGTAAATGGTGAGTGGGTGGAATTTTGAGTGAGTGAGTGAGTGAGTGAGTGAGTGAGTGAGTGAGTGAGTGAGTGAGTGAGTGAGTGAGTGAGTGAGTGAGTGAGTGAGTGAGTGAGTGAGTGAGTGAGTGAGTGAGTGAGTGAGTGAGTGAGCTAACGGTTTGTCCGAACAGAAGCTGCTCAATAAGGAAATGAGGTGTTTAGGCCCAAAACTTTTAATTTTATGGTTATCATACCACGACTATGAAGTCTTTATTCGAGTCTGGTACCATCTACAGTACCAGCTGGAAGGCAGGCTTGTGTAAATTGGAGAAATGTTTCAGAATAAACCAAATATAATTGAAATAACCGTGAAACGATGACGTTAATGGATCAGACGATCTGGCATGGAGACGACCGTTCTGGGGTACCCTTTATTATTCGGATCGTTTTGACCCGAAGTCGAACCGTTTATTTCGGCCTCGTCACGTGTCCGCGTCGTCGTCGTCCATCGTGATCCGCTCCACGCCAGTCGCCCGGTGTCGCCATCTGACGGCCGTCGCCGTTGCGGGCGTGGCGGCGAGGACTGGCGCGCATTGGTCGCCGTACGAGCCGGTCTGAGCATTGATCGACACCTAGCGGACGACGCCGGCAGCAGATGGGAGCCGTGGCCGGCCGAGAGAACGTCATGACGAGAGATAGGCCTTCGAGAGCGCTGCCAGTACCTATCACGGCCGCGGCTAGACAGAGCGCGCGCGCGCCCACAGGCTACAAGGCTTCCAGTCGGGGGCGCCACCGTCAGAAGAGGCTCTTAGGCGACTCGGCAAGTTCGCGCGCTGCGCCCAGTTTTCAGGTGTTCGGGTCGGAGTGGGCGGCGATAAAAAGTGGAAAAAGTTATCGGATCAGCTCGGTGGCAATCGGCAATCCGGACGACGAGAAGCGCGACCAAACTGGAACCGGAACTTGATAGATGGCGACCACGTGATCGGGTTGCTTGCGAGTCACGACGACGACGATACGGAAGGTCTTAGTTCGCGATGTGTTATTCGGTTCGGAGATAGCGACAACTCAATTTCGAGATTTCGAGATTTCGTTTTGAAATTAGCAACGCATTCTGGATACACGGAGTTATCCGGTTTGGAATAGCTATCAATTGCTCTATTACGGCTTAATGAGAAATTATCGCGATAGCGCTTCTGGTGGTAAGTGGCTAGAATGTTTTCACAATGATGATGGTGATAATGATAATGATGATGATGATGATGATATCGTGAACTCCCCTCCCGCCCGAAAAAATGTTCACTTGAGAGTTATCTTGTACAAGTGACTTACACGCGTTTAGCGATACGCGTTTTTCTGGATTAGAGTTCGGAAGTTACATTCCGGATCGTGAACAATTCGATACCGACCAAGTATCGGCATACAACTAATACGACCGGCACCGGAAGTATATCAATGTAATTAGTTGGTGCGTTATGGATTACAGTCGCACGGATAGAATTGTTTCTCTGACGGATTGTTTGATCGGTTTGTATTACGTTACCTAGGATCACGTAATCGCGTCAAGGTCCGTCCGAAGACTGCGCAGCCGAATGGTGCGCTGTTCGATGCTATGCGACGACCGATATGTGAGATCCGGAAGCGCTGATCACCACAAGCTAGGCACACATATACCCATCCACCCACTCGTATATACATTCAGCCACAGACACTCACACGCAGCCAAACACGCACTCATACATCACCCGACCCATTGCAATTTACCTGGCAGCCATGACAGGCGGCCATTACCGCTATTACGTCGTAGACGATGTTAATGACGTCATAAAATTCTCACCTATACCCTTGTTAAGTTGCCTATGCGTGGCAAACACGTGATTTTTACACGTCATAGGCTAGCCAATTGTTACCGTCCATCATCAGTGAATGACGTACCGGAAACACACATCGGGGGATGTTATCGTCGTCTAGGATTTATAACACGATCCCGCAGAACCTTCTCCGGATAGTCTCTGGATAACTGCACAGCATCTATTCTTCGACGATTTCCTAACGACACGCAACAATGCTCGCGAAGTTAAACCTGCTCCTATTGGCCGTATTCCTGTCACGTGTCATTGGCCAAGAGATTTTGGATTCGGGAAGCGGTGAGGTCGACGGTGACCGTTTCCAGAGCGATCCCTCACCCGGGGGCGATTCCGGATATTCGGACATGGATCCGGAATCGGTGTCCGACATCGTCGACCAATTTCTCAGCGTTGTCGAGCAGTACGAGCGGAACAAGGACAACTGTACGCCGGGCGTCACGTTCAGCCTCGGTCCGGGTGTCGTCGCCCAATACGGGATCCAGAGATTCAAGGCCCAGGCGATGGTCGCCGTGAACCGCGCCAACTTCCTGACCAGACTCTGGAAGGGTCTGTCGGGACCGATCCTCCAGTCGGACTACTTCTTCTACACGGCCGTCCGCTCGATGGTCGAGTCAGATCCGGACCTGTTCGCCGCCGGAAACTGCTACGACAAGAACGAGTACAAGGACTACATGCTCTTCTGCCCGTACGCGCTGCGCATGCCCGACAATCCGAACCACATCCTGGTCAAGGATCTGTCAGTGGAATATAAATATCTCGGAAACGACTCCGAGTTTTTCTTCATGCCGAAGACGAAGGCCAACAAGAAACTGCACGGGATCTATAACTTCTCCATCGGTAAGTAGTGCTTTTTCATACTTCTTTCTTATTGCGTTGCAGTTTCAAGAGTCCGCTGAGGGGCAAACCTTTTTCCTGATATGAGCCCAGTGGCGGCGGATCAGGTTTATCGGTTGCCCTCTCTCGGAAGAACATCGATGCAATAATCGACTTTACCATTCGTCATCGAGTGGATCGGATGGTCGCCAATTTGCAGACCAATTTCCACTACGAAGAGTGAATGGTTTGCGAGTTGGGTGCCATTCGACGTCATCGAGCGAGACCAGGCTGATGGGTTTGGGTATTCCTTCGCAAGTTGAAAGCGAGGAACGCTCCCCAACTCAAATATCGTTCTAAGGCTATCCACCTCACGGATGAATAATTGTATCGACGTTGGAGACCATTCCTCAACGCGTAGAGGAAGCGATCTCCAATTTCGAGAGCCGTCGTTAACAAGAAAATGGAAAGTTATTTGTTGTTCAGTTTTGGGGACGCATCTCATGGGACGGCAATAGTTGACGTGCCGACACAGGTGACGCCGTTACCTATCTAATGAATCTGATTATGACTAGCTATCTCATCGTGACAACGACTTGTATGGGCAACGGGCCAATTGAGAAGATGAGCCGGATTGACAAAAGGATTTCCTCCTGGTACAGTTGGTAGTGCGCTTCATAGCAAATACTCGTTCGTGAGATCATATACTGGCATTTCCGGGTTCGCTGGATATTTCATCGACCTCATTAGTTAACTTTCCTAGATAATAATGGGGGGGGGGGCATATAACCTAGTGAATAAATCGCTGCACTGAACATAATCTGATGAGTAAGTAAGTACGTGAGTGAGAGAGTGAGTGGTCTATTTAAGATCGGCATTGATCACACCTGGGACGCACGGCCTATGGAACCATCACCCCAAACACAGGCACGTGTCGGATTCCAACCATCAGGACTGGCCGCAAGCCTCAACTGAGGTTTCGAATCCAACTTATACAGGCACTTCGTTGGCTTCATTCCCTAGAGACTGGCCACTCGCCTATATACCCCATGCGTGACGGACAATGAAGCAAAACAACTAACTGATTGACCGACTGACTGACTGCCTTAATCACTCAGTGAATAGAGTTATCCTGATGAGTGAATGAGTGAGCGATCGGTTTGTTTTAAATCGGCGTGGACCACATCTGGGGGTATGGTTTATGGAAATAATCCACAAATACAGGCAGCCGTGTCACTGACTGACTGACTGACCAACCGACTGGCTGACCGACCGACTGACTGACTCATTCACTCAGTCACTCACCCGCCCCAGGGATTCGCCCCATGACTATTATGTACCAGCTAAAGCCAGCCCCGAGGCTAAACAAACCATTCACTCGCCGAGTAGACAAGGTCAAGTACCACACGTTACACTATTACATCGTATCAAACGTTCCAGACGTGAGTGGCTTCTCCATCCCATATTTAATGACCGACTTCAATTCGACGCCGCAAAGGTTATCAACCGAACTTTGTCGTCGACGTCGTACCTGATTTCGTTCCTTCCAACGTCCTACGTCGTACTTCATTCGCGCGACGTCGCCTTGCCTATCTCTTACGTCATCACGGTAATTACACGCTACGTCAAACCTGCGCTTGCAGCCAATCAACAACTAATCCTAGCCGAGCGGGTAGCCGCAGTCACGTGCTCGTACACCACGGCGCCGCTAATGCCCGGATTGCTTATGACGTCACCCGCGTGTGCGACGAACGGCTTCCGGTGGCGGCGGCGGAGGCGGTGGTGGTGACAAAAACTCCGGAAGTTGGTCAAAGGTCAAGCGCAGCGGTCGTCACCGAGACGTCGTCGTAACATGGCAGAAACGAGGCGAGGGGTTAAAGGACTGTGACCTTACCGATCTGATCTGCCCCCTACCGGAGGAAATGATATTATCGTATTAACGACGAGCGCAGCCGGCGCTGATTTACGTCCATCCGGGTTCTATCCGATCGAAATCGCGAGCACCGTTCGTTAGCGGGAGCTGACATCATCGACACGTGACTACGGCTGACCTCAGCCTGTCGGTTATTCGTTCTTGTCGTTTCGTGCTCAGCGGGAACGTCACACGCACATATACCGAGAAAGAACGAAAAGACAGTCAGTACATATTCGTTCCGGATCCAATTCAGACGCGAGAGTCACGCAATTGTTGTCACGTGAACTTGCTGTGTACTCGATATCGCCAGCATATCCGGTTTTCTTTTTCTTTCTGATTAGGTCTTAGGTTTTGTATTACGACAATGTTATGACGAGATGACAAACTAACCGATGACACCACACATAGAAGAACCCGTATAATATGATAACTCACGCATGCGCGGGATACTGGGATACTGACCTCTGACAGCCCATGTCATGGCCATGACATCTAACCCATTAGGCATATTTGACCGATTTTAACTCATAATGACACCAACAACTAATATGACTACTTCTTGTTCTACTACTAATACTACTACCACTACTACTACCACTACTACTACTACTACTACAACTACTACTACAACTACTACTACGACTACTATTATATGGCAGTACAATAACACCATTTACCATTAACTACTACTACTACTACTACTACTTCTAATACTATTACTACACACACACACACACACACACACACAAACACACACACGCACGTATATACCGACAGTATACCTTCACGTTAAACACATACCTTTCTTTCCCCAAAATAAGCACTCACAAGCATGCTTGTCAATAACCCGGACAACTCCCTCTCCTTCATCATAACCAAGCGGTGTTTTCTGACACTGTATCCACAATGTTTCCTACCCATAGCGCTAAGTGGCTCCTTTGCTAAGCACAATCTCCGTGTCCTCTATCATAGCCAGAGGATTGTATTTTCGAAACGTATTTCTTTAAATATAAACTACATCTACCAATTCATAAACATCTACCCTTCTTCAACGCTCAAGGAATGTCATTCCCTAAGCACACACACACAATGTTCCCTCCTTTTACAACAAACCCAAATCGCTCCCATATACTCACGAAAGCCCCTTCCCCACACAAACACCGTTTCTCACCCCACCCCCCACCCTTCCCCACATACATTCCCTCAGTCAGAGATACAGTGTTCCCTCATCAACCTCCCGTTGTTAGTTAATTCCACCATCTTGCCGTAAATCCCCGCCTTAGCTGTACTGTGTCGTCTATAACGAGTAGCTCAAAATGGCGCCTGATTAATTGGAGAATTGTCGGCTAGCGATCTTGGGCCTAAACCTCAAAACACCTGATATGGAGGGTACGACCCAGTAGGGGCGGTATATATGGGACGATATGGAAAAAGGTGTGGATATATATATATATATATATATATATATATATATATATATATATATATATATATATATTGTAAACGAGGATATAGGAAGTTATGAGGAAGCTTCACCGTACTCTAACACTGCATTTTGAAATGTGAAAACCTCAATTCAATTGCTTACTCTCTCATTCAGCGATAAAACATACTTTACTATCACATTAAATAATGATAACGTGCATGCTGTTTAACGGGTCAACCGTGCCATTAACCCAAACAAGTATATTTATACGTGCATTGGTGACTGTTCCTTTGTGCATCATACACATGGCTGTCTGTCTAAATGTGATGAGCGACTGTCATGACCCCTAGTCGATAAGGTTACAGCGATTATTACATTCGAATGATTCATCAGGGGACCAACAGAATCTATCCCGATCGGAATGAGATAGATTATTAGACGTAAATAACATAGTATCACCTACGTGCGCGTACTTGCATGCTCGTGTTACGACTTATACCTGGTTGAAAAAAAGACCTTTCGGTAGATGAGACATTGGTGTTACGATCAGTAAGCGGAAGTAGCTATTGCCTGTATTCACATCCGACTGTGCACATGTCAAACCAAGTTCCACCTGGTGTACACCTCGGAGGTCTGTCAACCAGGTCACGTGCTTGAACATTTCGATAATGGCTTAGTTCCGAAAGCGATTGCCGTCGACCGGACATGATCCAAGCGCGCCTGATGTACGTTACCAGAAAGAATCGAACGTAATACCAGAAATGCCCACTCATTGTCACTTCCTGTGTATTACGATGGCAATATGCCGAATCGTCAAAGGGCATCACGTGATCACCTAGAGTCACGTGATTTTCCGTACGTCCCCGGTGGTAGATCCGATAGTCGACCACGCGTTTGGTGGCGACCTCTATCGTGAAGAGGGTTAATGCGGGCGGTATGTGACGCATGCGCATCGCATCCCGCCGAAAAACTACTGTACGTTAGGCCATAATAGTGACGCGTGCTTCGGAGACGTATTTGTAACGCGTCACGTGGCATATAGAACGCATCGCGTTATAAAACGAAAGAATATATCGCCGACGCACGCATTGTGCGTCGCGTTATACAACCGACCCACAGGAATGTTACGCAAACACACACGACCAGATGTTGCAGTTTGTAGCACCTGGTTTTGACATCATTCACCTCACACACAGATTGTCAATTAATTAGCATGATATAATCAGGTGTCCTTTTCGGCCTAATATTAGCCAGTTAACAAGCTACATCTGTTTACATCTGTGAACTGAATAAGAAATAGGGCAATTGTTCTGGACTGAGCTACGTTCATCTGGTGAACGCTGCTACAACCTCGGCTGACCTACTCGAACACACTTAAGCCAACTATCCAAACAGGTGCTGAACTAGGTATACGGCTCTTTAATGTACATATCGCGGTATACATTTACGGCTCTGCGTTGTAAATATCATGAACGTAATTTTATTTTCTGGCTAACACTAAATCAAGCAATCAATATATCGATCAGCAAGTTCATCACCCTATTGCCAAACATGGTGGTGTTAAGAATGAAGAACAATGTTGATATCGCATTGCGTTCCTTTAACCTTAACGCTGGTCACACCTGGAACGCATGGACGAGGGCTGGCCGCGTGATGAAATGTATCCCGCAAATACACGTACGAATCGGATTAGAACCCGGAACTCGAAGCTTTTCGTCGGAGTGCTCTAATCGAAAGGCCCTACTCAGACTTTCGCAACATTTTGCAATACACTCTTATTATTAGTTTGTTTTATACCTGCTATCATCTGTGCGATAATAGTCGTCTTATTGATAGTTTCAGTGGCCACATAATACGTTTAGCGCTTTATCTTTGGACACCGAACGGCATCCATTTAGGTTACCGCGTAGACAACATTGGGCGTAAAAACGGCGAGCCGCCGCGCGAGAATCGCAATAGCTATCTACCCGGATGTATTCCTTCCAATTAAGTCCTAGCCATTGAACGTACACTTACCTGTTTACACTTTAGCCGCAGCAACCTCGTTTCTGGCCATAATTTACGACTGAGATGATAGTTGCCATAATTGCGCAAAAACGGCTTCCAGTTACGGGATGGGATGTTAGTAAATGTCGTAAAATTATACGATGGTATACGCTACACAAACTGGTCTAGGGATAGTCCGACCGTACTCGTTAAAAGTCTGCGAGAATTGTTGCGGGCAATATTTGCTTTTGTTCTTATCCGTGCGCTTTCGTTTGTTCCGATAATAGGAACACGAAAGCAAATATAGAAATCTGTTACCGAGTTCGATTGGACTAGTGTTCAAATATTGGATCACGCAGAAACCGGAAAGTGTCCAGTTCGGATCCGTCCACAAACTGGTAATAGGTCACGCACTGGCTTGTTCGCTGAAACTGAGTTGGTCATTCCGCTTAACTGCGGTATATTAATGTGGAGTTTACGCTGGTAATTACCATCTAGAAACTGGATACTCGGCCGAGTGTTGATGGAGTCGGGTAATGTACACGTTCAGAAGGCATAAATTAAATAGACGAGAATTAATAAATAATACAGCTTCGTTTAGCCAAATCTCGATTAACCAGAATTTCAATTAACCGGTTCAGAAACGAACATAATTAATCTCTCCCAGAAAACAATTGCTAACTGAAAATTATCACGACATTTTACCAAAGGAATTACAAACCTTTTCACGGGAATATTGTCAAAAACTACGACAACAGCAACAACAACAACAATAATAATAATAATAATAATAATAATAATAATAATAATACAAGTAGTAATAATATCACAAAATAATCAGATATTTTAAGTTTTTGGCAGGTTAGATTTCTAATCGTATACACACTTTGTATGCAATGTGTACACAAAACATCTGTATACACACGTATGTTTTTACAAACCAGTGACAATCCCCTCCTAATGAAGATGACAAATATGACAACCACAACGATGAAGACGACGACAATGATGATGATGATGATGATGATGATGATGATAATGATAAAGATAATGATGGTGATGACAATGATGATGATAATGGTGATAACGGCGATGGACAATTGGATGACTTGCTAATATAAATTATCTGACTATAACATCACGTGATAGTTGAAGGTTGGACTTCCGATTCCATGTCTGTCCAGATAATGTGATTATTGATCCACGGCCGGGATGGACATTGTTGTAAGATTCAGAAGTATTGTTTGATCCAGAAGGGTTTGGCTGAAGGATTATTATGTGAACCTGAGTTATGAGATGCTGAACGATTTATGAACCTGAAGTATTGTAGGGCATGAAAAGTCACTCGCATATATTCACACTCACTGAATCACTGACCTACCAGCTAATTTTCGTGTATTACGACCGCATTGTTGTTGTCGTTGTTATTCTTGTTGTTGATGTTGTTGTTATTGTTGTTGTGGTTGCTGTTGGATGCTATATGGCCGTCATAACACCAGATTGGTAAACCATTTTAATTAAAGATACTCTTTAATATTGTTACCGAAAAGATTATCGAGTGAAAACATCTTCCAAGTTGTCACTGGTTTTATCAGATATCTTCCTAGAGATAGATAACCATATATAGGTAGGGAGAGATAGGTATTGTTAGCTATGCAAATAGATAACTAGATATATGTATAGATTTTCAATCCAAACAAACAAGCAAACAAAAAAACAGGTACACACACACACACACACATATATATACACACACACACACACACACACACACACACACACACAATATATATATATATATATATATATATATATATATATATATATATATATATATATATATATATATATATATAAACGAGAGAGAGAGAGAGAGAGAGAGAGAGAGAGAGAGAGAGCACATGTCTAGTCTATCCTTCCTTTTCTCTCTGACGATTACCATCAGCTGCGTCCCATACTTGCCTGGAGACATGCAACAGGACCATAGGAAGGGTGCGTTACGTTTTGATTACAAGCTGCTGTCGGCAGAATCTTGTCTCATAGTAACAAAGCTCCTCCGACTAACACATTCTCTGAGATACACCCGCATCATCAACGAGAACACGGAATACCTCGATGACATTACGTAAGGACAACGACGGGTCACACTGGACACTAAAGGAGCTGGGATGACTGGTCTGGGAACACTCAGGTAAAAGGTAATTTGCCTTGCTCCGTCCGCATAACCGCTACTTGATGCATCGCCATTTGTAATCCAGGTTCCGGTGAAGATTGATGGACGGCTATCGTCGACGCCGACAGGACGGCGCGTGCGTAGACGACTAAGGGATGGCGTAGTATGGTGAGGGTAGTCGCGCTCGTTTAGCGCGTAAGTTTTAATTTTGAGGCCGGAGTCGTCTTCGTGTTCTCGCCAAATAGGCACGCTGTCATCGGTAGGCCGCACCACGTGACCGGAGATTAAACGCACCTGACCCGATATGAACGAGATGCGAAAAGAGCCTGTCTGCGTTGTTCGTCCGGCCGGCCGCCAGGTGGCCCCGTCTTAGACCCGACTCAGACCGGAGCCAATCAAAGCCAAAATCCCGACACCGAGCTGCGGCGGACGAAGTTTGACATCCAGTCACGTGACAGGATGTCGAGAGGAATCGTCTAGTCAAATCATAGATGTTTTCATTATCGGCGCCTAATTGAATATAAGTCGGTGGAAAAAGTGGA
Source organism: Paralvinella palmiformis (assembly GCA_025642065.1). Taxonomy (NCBI): domain Eukaryota; kingdom Metazoa; phylum Annelida; class Polychaeta; order Terebellida; family Alvinellidae; genus Paralvinella; species Paralvinella palmiformis. Next base: position 313,490 of record JAODUP010000312.1, on the reverse strand, counting down.
CAGTCTGAGGCGCGGGACTCTGAGGTGCTGGTTACAGCAATGATATCAGTTACCGGAGATAAATTGATCATCGGGAAGAGTGGGGGTGGTTAAAACCATGGGTCATACTGGCAATGGGTGGTAAGGACTGTGCCTGGTCAGGGCCGCTGGTGGGACAGGCCGCGCATGATATGGGCGCTGGGTGATGGCGCTGGGTGGAAATGCATATATGCGCTAAGTGTTATAGGTCATAGACGACCCACACTCGAGGGTGGTATAGGCCGTGGGTGTTATCGGCCATGGGTGGTTAAGGGTATTCATGGGACCCGTTGTGGATGACATAAACCCTGTCATGATACAGGCGGAGGTACATAAAGGCTGGGTCTGTGTTCGTGTGTGCGCGCATGCGTATGCGCGCGCACGCGTGTGTGTGTTGTAAATTTTACCGGTGAGTTGTTCAGTTAATTAGTTTTGACACTGGTCACACCTGAGCCATATGGTCGAGATATGTCATTTTCCACGGGTGTCAAAGGTCAAAGCAATAAGGTATTAGATAAGACAATTCGTGAATGATAAAATATACAGATGGTAATAACTATTGGCGATGCATACCGTTAATATTATAAGCCTGGAATGATGGTACAAGCCGTGTCTAATTCAGGCTGTCGCCGTGACGGACCATATGAATAGTATTATCAATCAATGGTAAGGGTGATGGTTAAATATAGTACCAGCGTAATGGCAAAGGAGACCAACCTGTGGTAAGACAAGGCGACAGAAACTGGGGACGAGACAGGTAATGGCCGGAGACTGTTCGGTGACGAGACTGATCAGGGTACGATTGTTGCTAATGGACGAAACGGGACAGAAAAGAGGACTGGATGTGAGTATAGGAAATGAAATAGGTTATGGGAGGAGAGAGTGGGAGAGACAGAGACGTTAGGACAAGAGGTGCCCACCTCTTGTCCTAACGTCTCTGTCTCTCAGTGGGCGGAATGACCAAGGGACAAGAGACTGGACGGGGACTACGAACATATATCCAAGCTAGGACAACAGAGGGTTAAGGAATACAGGGTAACGGACTAGACATTCGACATACGACAGATCCTGGAATAACTCGGGCCAGGTGATGGACAAGTTACGGTATAAAGAAGCCGTGGGAATGGCACAGACCAGATGACAAAAGACACTACGGGTATGACGCAGACTAAAGGACTAAGTTAAGGGGCGAGACAACATAATGTACGACGCCGATCTGCAGATGTGGCGGGCCACAGAGGTTGGTGGAGTAAACAAGTTAGGAGATGACAGGATAGCGGTGGATACGAACCAGATTTAAGTTCGAAAGTGGGCATTAGAAGAAACAAACTAGAGGACGAAATAATCCTGGGTACGAAGCGTACTACTCTGTCAAACAATGAGGACGGCGCGATAATATATTATATAACGTAGTCATGAAATGTTGGGTTTCGTGGAATGAATGAGTGTGGGGTGGATTAAACATCGGCTATCGTCAGAGCCTGGGCAGAGCATATGGTCGTGTAACAATTCATTAAGAACTCATCCCACAGACGCAGCCAGGAGTAGGAATTGAATGGAGCGCTCTTCTTGCAATGAAGTGTTCTAAGCAGCGAAGTGAGGCAAATCATGAGATAACGGCAACACGTAGGAGGTCGAAGACCATGATGAGGTGACACACGAAGACCAATGGATAACATAAACAAGCAAACGATATGTCATCAGGTCATGAAATGAATAGATCGTGAGATTAAAATATCGGAATATGATGGAAAACATATGCCGAAATAAGTCTCAATATGGAAGATCAGAATATATATATTTATATATATATTTCATTTCAACAAATCAATATTAATAACTAGACTTGCACATTAATGATGTCACAAACAACCCAGTTTTTGCCATATTGTTCCCAGTTCGTTAATAAAGTTTTTCATTTGATCACGTGACATCCGCCATTGCTGCTATAAAGAAACTTAATAACGTTTTAGGTAAGCAGTCGGCAGTTGGAGAGATGGACGGTGAGTGGTTATTAGTATGGCTGATCACGTGGGTCATATCGTTGGTATATTGCTCGGTGTCTAGGCTTTGTGACGTCATTCCATAGCCTTATGACGAATCGTATATTGGTGGCAATGTTATCACACGACGGTGGGATATATTAGATTCATGTGGCAACGGCGTGATATACCAGCAATATCATAACCAAGCGATATAATAGGCAACGCGGTTACAATATGATATACTGTCGGTATATTAACGGGAAGATATATCGGTGATATGAAAACAGACGACGTCATAAAACTGATGTCACGTGATGCAGATAGTACAGGAGAAGGTTTTCGGAAGACGACACGGCCGTTGTCGTAGATTATGGCTCAGACCGGAAGTATGACCTTCAAGGGCGCGTTTTACATCTTCCGGTTGCCGGAATGTCGTCGGTACTAGTTACGACTTTGGCCGAGCGTCGTCGACCCCATTGTCGTAAAGCGGGCCGATACAGCACAGTGCCACTAGTCGGCGTCCGCTTACCGCGACCTGAGCCGGCGCCACGCGTCGTTCGGCATCGATGATTTCGTGTTTACACGTGACCTATCGACCGGTGGCACCCCCTGGTGTAGCTAATGAGCGATTTAGTGTTGTTGCTCATTTGCGACCCTCCCACCGCCGTCGTGACGGTTTACTCCCGAGAGATACCGAACGCCAGTGATATTTATTTCGCCAGTACATCACTAGCTGGTTGCCATGGACGCCGTTGAGAAGACGGGCGACAATGGACGCCGTTGTCAAGGAACTGGACCGAGGTCACCGACGCCCGTCACCTGACCGTATCCCTCCGCACACCCCGACGGGTGTCGGAGACCGCATCGGACTGATAACGGCAGCAGCACGTGACGAAAGTATCCATCACGAATTATCGCCCGAGTGCCAATAAACAGAACGGGACAATCAAGACAGACCTCATGTATTTTGAGGGACCTCATGACGCTAGTTCGGATCATACGGGATGGATGGAACGAGACGGTTTCAAATAGTGTGCCATGGAATGGGATAAGCCGACTTGGGCAGCGCCAGGAAATGGCTGACACGGCGTCGAATAGAATCGGACAGGTAGTGGGACATCGGTTCAGATTAAAGAGGACGCGATTTCCTTGCCAGGGTTGGCCAAAAGTGGGCTATTCATATTTCATGGAATGCCTCCATCAATTCAACCTCTTCGCAGATTATTTAAGGCAAGGGAGGTGTGTGTTTTTTCTCTCGTATTGTACCTCGCTTACTTTCCGGCTTCGCGTTTCTGTACTCGTGCCAAATAAAGGGATGTGTACCAGTTTCTAGTTGCTAGCCCTGGACAATAAATCGGAACGATCCGCTTAAAACCCACTGAACGCGAAATCTATTGATGCGCTAAAAATGTTCATTGTTGCTATTTTTGCTATATCATCACCATCATCATCATCATCATTAGCTTCTTCTTCATCTCATTTTGAGATGAGTATCCTGCAATTCATATATCTTATATGATGCAATCATAGATGGCGCTATATGAAGAAGCGATTTTGTTGTTATTATTTATAGCCAACGAGTTAGTATGTTTTATTATTCACAATTGTTCCTCTACAGACTCGTTTGCTTCACAATTAGATCGGTCGTATTTTTCTCCGTCACTCTACTGATGAACTATTCGTTGATAACTTGCCAGGGATTGGATACACCAAGGGATAGAATAGAATAGGATAGGAATACCATTGGATAGAACACTACCATAGGACGAGAGGGGGTAGCATTAGCCAAAGAGGGTGAATGGTATAGGATAGACTGACAGGATATAATTTATGCATTGCATATTATAATATACAGTATAATAACATGGAATTGGGTAGTGTGGGATAAGATGAACATCTCGGTGTTGACATGTCATCGGCGCATGTTAGGCACAAAAGGATGACACAGAAGAAAGAATAGGAAGGCTTACGATGACACGGTAAAAGACATATCGACAATGGCGAGAGGAGTGCCCTTAAAGTCGCAACATGAAATCTCGAGCTCCACGGTGACTCGGTAATGTTGCGTGCGTAGGTCAATAAACTGGGAAGAAATGATAAAGTTCTTAAAGCATTAATACAACAATGAGCTTAGCCCCGAAAACATAGTGTATTCAAACAGTCAGCCATGATTTTCACAGTTTTAGCTTTTAAAATTCCTCTAATGGTAGTCATCGGCTGTCAGGTGATCTAGAATCATTAATCATCGATGATGTGCCATCCCCTAACGAGCAATCATCTTCTTTCCACTAATTTAGTACGCTTCATAGGTCGACATAGGTCTGCTGTCTCTTCGTTCCCTGAACTAATACGGTGATTCTACCGAAGATACGGGCTCATTTTAAATTAAACCCGAGGAAGAAGTAAAACGGCAGTTGCACAGCAACGGATATTGTTGTTGTTGGCCAGATATGTTTTGAAGCCCACCACGTTTGAACCACATCTAACCAATATATTTCTCGTTGCCTGAAATATGTTTGTATTTATTATTTGACTTTATTCATTTCTATATTGGTTAGACCCAACGACTGTAATCAATCGGTTGCACTTCGTCACGTGACTCAGTGCTCAATTTCCATGAAGTATAGCATCCTATTCGCCCGAATGTGTGTAAATAATCCGGTGTTTATTAATGAATTTGGTCCGAGGTCTATCTAATATTCGGTTCAGTACATTACCTGGCAACTAATGGAACCCACAGATGGTGACATTAGATAAACATTGGCTGCTCTATCGTGTGAACTAATCATTGTTGTGATGCTGGGTGCGCCATTGTGCAATTTGCTTTAGAACAATCTGATTTTAAACAGACTCGGACACAATCCGCAACGTCAACATCGTGGATCAGAGAAATGCTGGAACACATTTATTTACCGGCTAAACACGTTCTGAGTAGGCCCGCATCATCATCATCATCATCATCATCATCATTATCATCATATTTATCATCACCATCATCGTCATCACCTCACAGGCGAGTTTCACAAATGTCCATTGCCATTAACGGGCAAAACCTCTACTCATCAAGGTAGCCAACTGATTATTCTTAGCCGTGCTGGAGAAGAGTCAACCGGAGAAATACTGGATTTAAACGGCGGAGTTATGACAATCTATTTTGTCACACTACTACTACTACTGCTACTACTACAACAACAACAACTACTACTACTACTACTACTACTATTACTATTACTGAGTCACTCACAAGCACGGGGACACACATACACACACGCGCACGAGCGCGTGCATCAACACGTAGCAGATACGATTAGATCATATTACCAAAGGCGTCACCTTATGATTAGATTAAATTATACAAGTAAGAAATCGGGCATTAGTCCAATTTTTTGGGGGGTCACAAAGAGTTCGATTTTGGGCCATCAATCTCCATCCAGGACGGACATAATGAGATACATTAATATACAATATAATTACAAATTATGTGCTATTAGAAGGTTCGGATTACTGTCTTCAGTGATAACGCAATAACTGATATGTGTGTATGTGCGTGTGGTGTGTTTGGTGTGTGTGTGTGTGTGTGTGTGTGTGTGTGTGTGAGCGGGGGGGGGTATTGTAACGTGTAAGTAACGCGTTCATATCCAGGTAATATTTATGTTATCAAGTATGACAATATTAAACTATGGCCTAATATAGACAGTGGATTATCACCGATGCTGATCGATGTATTAGATTATACTGGTGTCGTCCTTTTGTTGTTGTTATTCTTTTGGTGTTGTTGTGCCTGTTTTTGTTGTTGTTGTTGTGTTTGTTGGTAGTGGTTGATGGCAGTCATATAGGTGAGCGTGGGTAGTTGTTGTGTTCCCAGTGTTATAGTTGCTGCTGCTTCCACAACTGTTGTTGCTATTATTCAATTACCACTACTGTTGCTGCTGCTGCTACTACTACTACTACTACTAATACTACTACTACCGCTACTACTTCTAATATTACTACTACTACTACTACTACTGAGGGAGAGAGAGAGAGAGAGAGAGAGAGAGAGAGAGAGCATGCCCAAATACCAACAAATGGACAGACAGATAGAGATATAGAAATATAGATAAACAAATAGAAAAACAACCAAAGGAATTAATGTATTAATATTTTATATCGATATAAATCAGTTAATTAGTCTACATGATTTTTTAAATATTTGCTTTAACTCATTGATTCTAATTAACCTTCGCATCACCTCTTGCAGTATGGTGAGTTTATGTGTTTGTATGTGTGTGTTGTTAGTGTGTGTGTGTGTGTGTGTGTGCGCGCGCGTGCGTGTGTGTGTGTGTGTGTGCATGTGTGTGTATGAGAGAGAGAGAGAGGGGGGGAGAATCGCATTACATAGAGCTACAGAAACATAACAAACATCAGGGAGATATGGCTGTTTATTATTTCCTAATGATTCTCTGTGCCAGTGCCTTTTACGCAGAACACACGCACGCCTACATACCATCCCAAAATCCAGATAATAATAAAGCTCTCCAGATAATTATACTGGCTAATGTACATTTACCGGCGCTAGCTGACACTTTTTACCTAGCAGCTTCCAGAGTTTTCTTTTAATAAAACATTCTCCACCTTTTAATGGCCGCTCACTTGGAATCGAACTCGGAAACAAGGCAAACCTTCCGACTCGCCCGCGATCGTCCACTTCCTCTTCCACTGCCCGTCTGCGTGTCGCTTTGATCTTTACCGGAAGTGTCGAACGACGGCGCAAACGGATCCGGCAGAAAATGGCGGACGTGCGCTAATGGCGCGTGGACAGGATTCAGTGGTGGCAGGACAATGGTCGCGTCTGGATCAACAATCGCCTCGACTAATATCATAACTCGTCATGGAATTTGGATTTTTAGAGGGAGGACTTCACACCGAATCCCCGGGACCCGTTTACTCCACTCTCCACCGAAATGGACCAATATGACGACGGTTGGCCCCGCCAGACGGCCCATGTCGACCAGTCACGTGGTGACAAAACCTGCCCACTTCCTTTCCTGATTGCTCCGAGCCATTAAGTCGAGGATGTTAGTAGATTTCTCCCTTTTTTTCCTTCAGTCTTCATATTATCGAGATGTGCGGTGTCTGATGGTGGAGAGTCAGCCATTTTAAGGCCACGGCCGAGCATGCGCAGTCGGATGGACGTCCGGTGGAAAATAAAAGCGGAAATCTAGCGCGAAGATAGACTTTCGGCTGCGACGAGCACCACCTTAATGGCATTCGACAATCCGGAATGGGGTTTTTGATCCCCATCACACGCTGAACTTTGTCATTTGATTCAATCGAGATTGCGGCTGATAGATAATTTATCTTCAATTATTAAATAAATAAATAAATAAATATATATATAGTCAGAACAAAGTAAGTTATAAGCCAAATTGCATACAAAAGAATACAGAGAACACACATACATACACACAGACATATGCACATACATAAACACACACGTACACACATAAATGCACACACGCAGGGACGCATTCACTCACACACATACACACACACACACTCACACACATACAAACGCAAGCACGTACTAATGTTGGGTGTCTGCGTGCATGCATGTATGCGTGCATTTTTCATCTTGTTCAATGATACACCAACAGCTAGAGAGGGGGAGGGGTTGTGCAAAATCATTTATCAGTGGAAGATTCAGTTAATGTCCTTATGTGGTCGGTGGTGACCGGAAGTCGGAACCTTAATTTCCGGATCCGGTGACGCCAAAAACCGTTCGTACATGCTGTGCCCCTTTCGGATCGCGTCATGTGACCTTGTCCTGATAACCCCTTCTCCTGAGTCGGTCCACATTAACCAATCAGAATCGTTTATAATTGGATTGCTCCACTGATTATTTGGCCACCTAGAGGACACAAGCAGAACGCTTACGTCACTACCTCACTACGTCGTAGTGTTAGCCTAGCAATAGTACGGCATACGTCTGAGGTAAACAACGCTTGTCTGGCTTTAGAAGCAGTTGATGCGACTTTAACACACGAAATATCCACATCCACCGCTTATTTTTGACACGCTGTGAAAATAATACTCTCTCGATGGAAGATTATATTTAATTTGGCCATTTAGTCGGCTAGATGACGGACCAGTGGATGGCTGACTGTTTGTTGTGGTGTGCGTTAGCTCAACGCCATCGCTAATGTCCTAAGCGAAACCGTTTTGACCTTTGTCCGGCGTTATTCCCTGATGTCTCTCTCGGCGACTGCGTGGAGGTGATGCGACCTGTCAGGTTAGTCACTGCTAACTGAGCCTCGTCTTTCCGGTCGCAGCGCTTGTACGCGAGAAGGTGTACGTGCGCCTTCACGTTTGTATGTGTGTATGTGCGCTCGTGTGTGCGTGCGTGTGTGTGTGTGCGCGCGTGTTTGTGGGCATTCCTCTTCAGCTCCAGGATCATCTTCTGATATCCTCCTCCCGAGTCCACAACTTCAGGCAGCTTCATTCTAAAACCAAATATCTCTAAATGAAAATCACCCCCTAAGGATCATATCCAGAAATTGCATAATATCCATAAATATCATCGTTTCCAAATCTCGCGTGATCAGCACCGTATGCGTAATTTTATCACCTCCAGGATTCGCATCCCGTCCGAAAATTTAAAAAAGGCAACTTTTCCTGCAGCATTTCGAGTCCATATTTCACGTGATCCTCACGTATTTCACATGATCTTCATCTGAGTACCATACCACCACTTATATACATACTGCATCCGGATCCAAGGTCATCAAGATGTCAGTCCGTGTAATCGGAATACGAGCTTATTGGCGCATGACATTTTGATAAATAGGTAATCAGATGGGATGTTGCAAATATTGGTGGAAAAAACTTTTTTCTCAAATAAATCTAGAAAATAGTTTCCATAAGAAGTAATCAAATTTCCATCCCATCAAGTCGAGCTGAGGAGAAAATCGATATCGAATAGCAAACGTACGTTAGAAAAAAATCGCCACCGGATGTTGCGCGACGAGACGATCACGTGACGAATGACGTCACGGCGCGGTCATATATCCATGGTGCTCGGTATACATAGTTCACGCACACTGTAGACTGCGTATTGCCTATTGTAAAGATAGTGCCCATCCGATGCGCATTAATCATTCTAAACATATTGTTCATACTAGACATAGTTATTCACCCGGTACATATTATATATTCACGATGGCGTGGCTATCTGTGTATGGTTGAGGAGGGGGTCACTGATTGAGGGAGATGTTTAAAGGACGTGTTAATATACCTGTCGTCTGGGCCGAACGTTATTTTAATGGAAAACGCTTCCTTCCACATGCTCCCAAATTCTACGCCCCTGGCCATTCTACACATATTCAACTTCCCATTTCAAGCATACTTCCCATCTCAGACATACTACCAACGCCGCATATTTATTATTCATTCATCTCATGGTACCCGATCCTATCAGTTACTCAATCCTTGCCAATTACTCAATGTTCCTCACCCCAGACACACACACACACAAACGCACACGCACGCACGCACGCACGCACGCACGCACGCACGCACGCACGCACATACACACACACAGACACACACGTACACATCAACCGAGAGAGAGAGAACATGGGACACGGTATGTCCAGTATAACGTCCCCTTAACCCCATCCCGCGTCCTTGATCCGTAGAAGATGCTTCTCCCAAAAGACACCGATCTCCAGATCTGGTGTCCATCCTCCGGTCGGGTGACGTAAATAGCAGCCCGGAAAGGTCACGACCTCTACTCCCTCCAGCTTTCTAAATCACATCATCAACACTTGTTGGTGACAAATTCGATTTATTTAAATTGCTCAATCTATGGACGCTGGACGGGTGAGCGTTTCTTATCTTAGAAAGGTTGTGTTTAAACATAAGGCGAGTGTTTCAGTTCAGTTCATTTCCATGTTTTATTCTATTACGATGTTCAGTGTTCTATATATGTTTATTTGTTCTAATAATCCGTCTTATTGTTGACGATCTTCATAAATATCGGCTAAATTAGTTGATTAATTTAAAGTATATCGCAGTACAGCACGTTAAATGCCACATAAAGCAACTACAGAAACTAAGCAGGATTCATGCATACAGTTTACATTTGATTATATATATATATATATATATATATATATATATATATATATATATATATATATATATACCCTTAGGAGAACCTGCAGAAATTGCAGTATTAATATCATTATTGTAATCAATACAATTATTATCAACATCTTTATATTAGCATCATCATCATATCATCATGTATTAGTATTATGATCACATTATAAATGACTCTAATCTAATTAAACAACACAATCTCCGTATCTCCTAGTACATGGATAATTGCCCAAATTTCCGCTCTAATCACCCTAAGGACCGCTTTTCCCCGACTTACAAAAGTGCGCAAATTTCTTTAGGTGTTTATGATTTCTTATCGAAAGCATTTTAGGTGCCGTAGTGCACAACAATTTCATTGGTTACTCGTTTAGATTTGGGGGGAGGCTTGAAACTTCAACTACTAGAGACAGACAAGCCGACATTCCAAAATACATATCTGACATGTTGACAGTTTATCAACCAAGAAGAACACTACGATCAATGGGTTCAGTGACATTGGTGGTTCCAATGGTTAGAACATCTAGGTATGGCGAGATAAACTTCCGGTGTTCAGCAGCCAAGCTGTGGAATGCATTCCCAGCTCACATTCGTAAATCCAAAATACCGAACATTTTTAAGAAGTTGCCGAAAACGCATTTGTTCTCGAGCAATTTTCGTGTTTAATTTTTTCTTTTTTCTTAGTCAGTTTTATATATCCCAATTTAGCTTTATACGTATATTGCTATGAAATAATCGTATTGTATTTGTTATATCTATATATATATATATATATATATATATATATATATATATATATATATATATATATATATATATATAAGATTTACTGTGAAAAGAGCACTTTAGAAGCTTGGCATGATAATAATAATAATTCCTTATGTCATACTTGGTGATTCCATCGAATCAGCTATCACGTCTCTGATATTGTGTTCTATATCTAAATACCAAACGGGTAATTACATTTTCTGCCGTAATTTCCCTGCTAAAACACGCGCCTTTGTATGCGTCACCTATATGCAAATTACTCTTACTTTCAATTCCGTACATAAGTAGCTTTCGAATGTAGCATTTAAATTTACACACATTTACATATTTACATTAGTTAGATCGCACCTTTGGGATAGGGTTCGATTCATAGATGTCTTTTTGGATTATTTCTCGTGGTAGTCACCCCTCAGCCATCTGTCATAGACGTTATCACAGCACTCAGGCAAAAAAAAACTATTTACTTCGTGTCTTAAGAGATAGCGTCTATTGTACTCGAAAACAAATCGCGACATGGCTACTCGTGAAGGATGTTTCATCTTTGATTTGTTTTGGTGGTTGCTAGGCTCATTTTATACGTAACCTATGCGCTAAGATGGTCGCAAAACAGCAACAATTCACGTTTAAAATAGTAACAAAATATTTAAAATATCAGTTGCGATTATGTATGTTATAACCCTCCGTATATAACAACGGGTTAGACGGCAAAATGACTGCACAATGTCAACACAATGAATTATTTTCTATTCAGCACATATACATATGTACCCTTGTGTTTCCTACAGAAACATAGAATTATGAAAACTATGGGGAGGTACCTGAATAGCTGTTTCCCAAACTTTAAAACGCTGTTTAGTTGTTCCGTGTTTTCTGGTTTATACAGGAAGCTTATTCGTTTTGGATCCGACATCTCAGCGCGTATCACTGTCTCCCGATTATAAATTATTTCACGCCTATTCTCGTTTATAAAGCACGACTCTTCATAGTACAGACGTGTTAAATCGTTGTATGCGTAGGAGTTCGAAAGTAGCCGGCGCCATCTTCCAGCTGTACCGGTGTTTATCAACGGATGACCAGCTGTTAAATCCAGCTGTGACACCAAACGTGCTATAGGTACAGTAATCTGTAACTTCACGTACCATGGACGCTTTATCCAACCTCCTCCCCCCGCTGACTGTATGTCGACGTTCCTCATCTATATAGACACTTTGATGGCGGCTTTTCGTAATAAATAACAAATCGTCCCCAGTGATGTTGGTGAATTTTACATGAATCCCGCCTCTCACTGAGACATTATAAGGCGAGGATTTTAATGTTACGGGGGAGAGACAGTCACTGATCTAAGTAACCTGGGTAGGTAGGTGTCTGATTTACTGGTTGTCTGACTGACTAACTGACTGACTACCTAACTGGCTGACTGACTGACTGACTGATTATCAAACTGGGTGGCTCATTGACTGAATGACTGTCTGACTGTCTGACTGAATGACTGACAGGCGGACATACTTAATTAATTAATTAATTAATTAAAAATTGCCCACTAGTGATTAAGTAAGTAAATGATTCACTCACTCATTCACCCATTCACTTACTCAATGGATCACTCACTGCCTCACTGACTCACTTGCTCAGCCGCACCGTTTACTAACGACACTTCATCATTACCGCAGCCATCTTCGGTTCTATGTACGCCATCTGGCTGTAATGACTAACCTGATCCGAAATACTTTCGTTGGCTTAACCTCAGGACAACCTTACGGCAATTTATGATGTCACAAAAACAATATATTTCTTATTGACACCTTACGACATGTTGACGGGTAGGTTAGGAAGATCAACGATGCATGACCTTTAGATAGGTTCATAATTGTTCTCTGATATTTTAACATATTAAACTAAAAGGGTAACACCGGACCTTTTGGTGATCTGTATAATATCAGCTGGCCTTCTACGATCTTTGCTGGTAGTTCACTGGTGATGAACACGTCCCCGATAACAGACTTCTAGGACTCTAACGAGTGAGACTCGGATGAGCGTTCCTCGACTTTCGGAATTATACAGCATTGGTCTTTGACCCGCCGTGATTCTGACAGATAGATCACTGATACTGGTCCGGTACTGACATGTGGCCCGTTTATCAATGACGCTATGCGGCTGTTAGAGGTGGAAGATCGATCGGTTACTATTGACCTTCTGTAGACAAAACGTTGGCATTTAATCACTGACACCTGTCCATTTTAGTCGGTGGCCAGGACTGTGACGGATAGATTAGTACGGATTGACGCGTTGGCTTCGACCGTGTATCAAGAACACAACTTTCAATGTTTGACCTTCCGTGATTTTATTTATTAATTTACAAGATCTTTCAGTATCTAGTTAAGCCGATTTACAAACTTAATCTAATACAATGTTGGTAATGAGACTATCAGCGGAACCATGTTGATACCGAAGAGGTCCTTCTCATAAATAAAGACAAAAAAATAAACAAATAAACAAACAAAACTAGTAGCTGTCAATGCTGATGGGTAGTTCAGTTATCTCTGACCTGATACAGTGACAGGTAAATACTTAGCGTCGTCCCGGCGGATCGTTGTCTGATGATGTTTCATGGCTGTCACGAAGAAGAATCGATATGTTTGGCAGACAACTTGTTTATGGCTGTTGTCTGTTCTTTACTGTCATCAATTATGATAAATGGATGAACATCTCAACTACTGTCACTAGGGCACAATACAATGCACAGTATTGACATGTACTCTGAAGGGATGGAGTGAGGGCGTGTTATAGATGGGGTGTTTAGAAAAGTGCTACTTCTTATCGTGGTAGAAGTATATACATGAGTGTCTATGTGAGTGTCTATATATATATATATATATATATATATATATATATATATATATATATATATATATATATATATATATATTGTGTGTGTGTATGTGTTTTGTATGTATGTGTTTGTGTTTATTTGTGTGTCTGTGTATATGTGTCTCTGTGTATTACTGTGTATGTGTGAGCGTGTGTCCGTGTGTGTGTCTGTGTGTCTGTCTGTGTGTATCTATGACTCTGTACGTGTATTCCGTTATCTCTGTATGTACAACTGGACAACACCTATTTTTCCCAACTTATCTATTCACTTCTATTGAACTATCTTCACAAATTCCCACTTCATCTATCTATTTATTTCTCCATCTATCACGTCCTATTGTCAGCAAGTGAATTAGTGAGTCAGTCAGTGAATCAGTCAGTCAGTCAGATTCCCAGTAGATTAGGCCTTGTGTCTTCTTGGCTCTCTACCAGTCTGTCTGTATGTCTATTTCTCATGTCTAACTATTAACCAGTCATCTTACCTGTATGTTGATAACTGATGTGGATTAAATTCAATAATATAATTATTGACACATGTCAGCAAACGCCACTGATCGTTGGTGGACTGAGGATATAATTATCTCTACGTGTCTCATACCACCAGATTCCTACCTCTAGTGTCCTATTATTAGTGTACTGTCATCAGTGACTTTCGGACAACTCCCCCCCCCCCAAGTGTCCTACCACCGACATTCTATCCTCAATGCGGTCCTGTTGCCAACCTCCTACCACAATGTTACATCAAAAGAACATTGCTAGCTTATCTGCTATAACAAGAGACCATTTTATCACGGAATTCCAGCCATTAGTGTCCCGCCAGCAGTGTCCTATCATATTTTCAACCTATCACCTTGGTGTCCTGTCAGCTTGATATCCTATCAACTTGATGTCCTATGGGTTTAGTATTCCAACATACTATTTACTGTCCTATGAGGTTGGCGTCCTACGAGATTGATTTCAATTGAGTTTGGTGTCCAGTGAGTTTGGTGTCCTATGAGTTTGGTGTCCGATCATTTCGGTGTCCTATGAGTTTGGTATCTTATTAGTTTGGTGTCCTATCTTTTTCGGTTGGCTTTCAGCTTAGCGTCCTATCGGCTTGATGTTCTATCGACACTACGATTAATACAAGTATCACAACAGTACTGACAAAGTGCCCTATTGTTGGTATATAATTACCAGGTTACACACAAAACGTCCTGGTACCAATGTCCTACTATCAGCGTCCTACTCCCAGTTTCCAACATTAACCTACTCACTTGCTAGTACCGCCCCCCCCCCACCCTACTAACATTGTTGTCTCATTCTGACTCTTCCCAAATGAAGTATGCCCCCCGGGAGGTAGTGGTTGTTTACTGATTACAGAGACGCCTCGTGATGACTAGGTCAGGCGACATGACAGGCACCGAGGGATTGCTGAACATAATTGACGGGATCGTTTAGACAAGAACTGTCTAAACTTTCCTCGAGACGCTGATACAATATAGTATATAACGTTGATAGCTCGTCTCATATGTATGATGAATATACAATCTGATATAGATTGATTTTATATCTTGTTTGATATTAAATTTACGCGGAAGATGCGATGAAGAAGAGTTCGATATCTTGTCAGATTTGTCTTATAGAGATATATGTCACACGTAACAGGAAATGGTCTCATATTTCCTAGACAATTGAATGCGATGACATATCGGATGATTCATAACGCGGTCGGCCACAGACATCAATCACCGGATTTCATATCCCGGCCAAGCTGTGTCTGCGGAGTGTTTCATCTTTCATTTCGTTTCGTGCGGTGTTTTTACGTTTCGAGGTCGCATGGTTCATTTAATCCACCACGTGCACCAAAGTGGCCACAATAAGTCAAATTAGTTTTACTGTGATATGTAGAGTTCTCTGATATTATATCCAATATCACTGTTTTACATCGGACTGACAAGTTAGAAATCCAGTCTAATATCTCTTTGTGTCTTCCAGCCGTCACGTTGAGCATAGAATGCTATGATATCATGTGTAATTTGACCAAAATATATCGAATATGTTACATAACATAACATTACATAACAATATTATATATAGCTTAATGTGACTTGGATGTTCTATATAATATAGATATAATATGATATAGTTTGACATAATATCGTCATTCTACATGTGGAAACGGATAACCTTCAGACAGCCACATTGAGACATCATTGAAAATACTTCATGCATATCTCAAAATGTATTATTATCACGAGAGAATATTATTCGAAATATTTCCGATATCGCGTCTGTTTCTATTAATGCCAGAAGCACTCATCTGATACAACATCTGACATATTCCGGACGCGCTTAGACCGTAGATTGGGCGCGACTACCATATAACCTGACAAGGTCACCTTCAACTATAAATTTCGCTGATTCAGCAGTCTATTTCCCGACCTTGCCAAGATGAGGCTGGTTACACTAATGACGAACCCCTGGCGTTTATCGTCATTATGAAGCCTCCCTCTTCTATTTGGCAATCCCGTGCTTTCAGTCGACGAATATTAGTAGTGGGGTGGGGGGCTTGGATGGGGGGGGGTGTTTCTAAGAAGGCACCCACCGTTTCGGCGAACGTAGACGTCCCATTGGCCGTAATTAAGTCAACGATGTGATGGTCTAGAAAAATTGCATCCGGCTTAAAAGACTGCGCTTGATCTATGCTCCGATGGACGTCGAGGAGGTGTTGCAATGGCAACGTTAGTTTGTGATCGAATGCCATCTACGTATATTGCATAATGGCCAGAAATGTTGCGCCCAAAGTTGTCAGCTGGTATTTGGCGATTGATGAAATGTTTTATATTTATGTTTTTTGTTAAATTGATTCCATAGTCTCACTGCTCTTAGGAATACGCTTTTATGATCTAGTTACAGTAAATGCTGTTACATGTTCTTTTACCAGCCCCCCTCCCCGATTGCGCGAATCTGTACAGTTCAGCAACCCTAGGCACATCTAGTTAGTTGTTAGAAGCGCATAAGGCACAATAAACAATCCTCTTCTTGAATGGCCGAGTTTGGAGAGTGCGGGCCGCCTCCACTAACACCTGGGCTCGAATTCCGGTCCGAAGGTTGTTTCAGCTTTCATTTTACGTCTTTGCATTTGGAGGTCGCTCAGTCCGTTTACATGTGGTCGAAGCTACTTGGATAATGTGAGGTGGATATGAGTTTGACCGCTCCATAATGCATGTACGGTTATGGCTCGATCACGTGTAAATATTTGTTCAGTACAGGGATGTACCTTGCTGTTTTAGATGTTACGGAGAAGTTTTACCATGTATTAGCTATTATCAAACACAATTTAATTTACTAGTATAATACATGATCACGTACTTTTTGATTAAAATACATAAATACCATCATAAGTCCATATATCACTTGACTTTACTCGGTCGAAACACGCGATTTTCCGGTGTATAGCAGTGTCTCGGTCTCTCATTTGATCTATTGTTATCCATCAAAGAGTTCGGATTATTTAGGTTCGATTGCATGATAATATATAGGTTGTACTCGACGCTGTGTCGGGGTTACCGCCTATCCATATTGCTGTCAGGTATCTCCCCCCACACATTTCCCCGCCAACGTATATTCGATACGTACGTGTTAGATGAGCACATACGTACGTACGTGCTTTGTCCGTTTCATTTCTATGCCGGACAGATGCCACAAGAAATGACTTAATCAAAGCAACTTTCCAGACGTCGGTCTTTGCCAGTCTCTCGACGATCTGGCTGCACGGAGTCCTCACTGTCAGTGACTTATAGATAATGAAGGATAAACGGCTCCACCGTACGGAGAAGGACACCGGGATATACCTGCTGCCACGTTGAGTTATTTAGTATTATCTATAATGTTCGGTTGATTGGATCTATATGGTATGTGTAGAGAGTGGTTACGATAACGTTATAGTATACTGGGGATGCTATTGAGGAGGAGGCTTTGTTTTACAGGTAATGGTAGAGTAGTAAGATTGTGACGGTTTATATATATATATATATATATATATATATATATATATATATATATATATATATATATATATATATATTATATATATATATGGATTAATAGTGTATGTGTGTTGTTGTTCTGTCTGTTTTCTTCTATATCTTTATCTTTATAGCTATCTGTCTTGGTCTGGCCGTTTATTTCGTTGTCTGTGCCAATCTGTCTTTCTGTGTACGTAGGTATGCATGTATTTACCCGTGTATGGTTGCACGTACACTTGTATATGTGCGTACGTATGTGTATCTATGTGTAGGTATGTATGTATGGGGATGTGTGCCTGTATGTGTGTGTACGTTTATGGGTATACACATATATATATATATATATATATATATATATATATGTGTGTGTGTGTGTGTGTGTGTGTGTGTTGTGTGCGTGTGCGTGTGTTTTTGTGTGTGTGTGCGTGTGTTTGCGTGTGCTTGTTCGTGGAATAGCGTGGATGCGTGCATCCGTATGTGTATCTGGTCATACGTAGAAGCATACCCAAAATAAAGCTATGCATCTGACATATCAGTCCCTACACCCACCACATACCAATCCTTCCACCAAACACTTCCAGATAACATGCCGTTAAATCCCACTCCTCTGGGCGTATCAAGAATGCAAATCCTGCTTCATCCCGACGGCCAGAGAACAGCGACGCCTGATCCATAATGATTCAATAGCAATTTCTTTAGAGACGTGACATTAACGACCGGCAAACTATTACTGACAGATATGACAACAATGGACCCTGAGACCTGGACTGATATCACAGTCAGTCATCTGACGACTGCCAAAGGCCAGCTGACTGGTTGACTGTAATTGTCCTAGAGTCACCTTCTTCCTCCCCCCAGGGGTCTATATTGGGCTAATTAGATGTATGTCTGTCCGTCTGCATAATTACCAATCTCCCAATTTAGATGTATTTGTATATGTCTATATGTCTCCTCGTCTATCAATCAATCAGTTATTCATTCATTCAATCAAGCAATCAAGAAATCAAGCAAGCAAACTATCAAGAAATCAATCAATCAATCTAACTATTTATCTATCTAAATATCTATCTATCTATCTATCTATCTATCGATCTATCTATCTATCTATTTATCTAATTATCTATGTATGTATGTATCTATCTATCTATATATCTACCTACCCATCTATCTATCTATGTGTCTAACTATCTAGTTATTTGCTTCTCTATGTATTTATATATTTATTTATTTATTTGCATTTATATATATATATATATATATATATATATATATATATATATATATATATATTTCTACCTTTTGTACCGGTCTATTTGTCTCTCCATTCATCATATTATTTATTTCTGTGTCAATTTATCTATTTTTATTTCACTTTTACTGTTTCTTTATCTCTCTATTTGTTTGTTTGTGTCTTTGTCTGTAGCTGTGTGGTGCAGCATTTGTGTCTATTTTGCTGCCCGCTTGTTCTCACATCTCTCTCTCTCTCTCTCTCATCCCCTCTCTCTTTCTCTCTCTCTCTACTTCTGTCAGTGAAGACCTCCCCCATTCAGTCTTATGCAAGTGTCCGCCGGATCTTTCTAACCATCCTCTAATGTTTACATCTGCATCATCAAAGTAAAGACGTCTCCATATTCCATCTTCATTAAGTCGGATAAGATAATCAAAGCCATCCACCGTAATATGTGTCCCTGTACGGGTTTCTCTCACTGTACATGTCGATATGGAATGACTATATATATATATATATATATATATATATATATATATATATATATATATATATATATATATAATATATTAAAAATCTAAAATGAGGAAAAACGATACTGCAAAAAACTACTACTGTATAGATAATGCTTAGAATTCCGTAATTAAGACGCTATATGGTGTAGAATAAAAAGTAGGCTCCACATTGATAAACCTAATCAGCACGTGTTTACTATCTTCTGTCGTATTAACGGAATGAGGTATTGGCTTTTCTATTTTTCTATTTAAAAAGTATATTTTCGTACATAATTACGTAGCTATTGGTGTATTTGTAACGAGGAATGATAACTTATTTCAGAAAGGAGAAGAAATGGGTCAATTCATAAGCGTGTTTTATTATATTATTAATAGTAGTAGTAGTAGTAGTAGTAGTAGTAGTAGTAGTAGTAGTAGTAGTAGTAGTAGTAGTAGTAGTAGTAGTAACATCATCTTTATTGATATGGTGCCGAAAACTTGAGGACATATCCCATCTGTCGTAGCATGACATAGCATCTGATATTATATAAGCAGTCAGCTACCAGTAACTAATGCCGGGAAAGAAATACGGGCTATCTGTTCCCTGATTAGCGTGTCCTATTTTCGCCTTCCTGTGTCACGATCTTCCTGTGTCAGGGTATTTCCGTGCTACGGCGTTCCTATGCCGCAGTCTTCCTCTGGAATGGTCTTCCGACGCCACTATCTCTATGTGTGACGGTGTTTCTGTGCATTATTCTTCTAGTGATCTGGTCTTAGTCTGCCATGGCCTTCCTTTGCCATGGTATTCAGGGTATAGCAATTTGTTTTCTCCTCGGTTTGACATGCTGATTCTTGTTGCGTTCATCTCATTTGGTCTGCCCCCATCATGTATTATTCCCCATTCTTCTGTTATCTTACGGTCCTCTTTTACCCAGCAAATCTCAGCATGGTCTGCTATTTTGGCCTTCTTCGACTCCTAGTATCAGACCGTGGCGTCGAAGTCCATATTCTCACACTACCTTCTGCTCGTCTTGGCCTTCGTCTGTCTTGTATACCTCCACTTCTATTACGACTTTATTCTGGGATTGAATTTGACCTTCTCCAGTCACGAAAACCTTTCTCCAATAATGATGTTATGAACTAAATCATATCGATTTATAATATTGTCATTTCAAAGTCTTCCCTTTGGTGTTCTAATTTATAGAATGATGCGTTTTACGAACGATCGCCTTATCAATTTTCCCTTATTTGTCTTTCTTCCACCATGCTCTTCAACGATCTTATAGTTTCTATCCCTGTCGTTCAACGATTGGATATCTGGTGCTGTGTGATCTTCTAACTCGTCTTCTTCTGTCACGTGCTTATCATACATTGTTTTTCCTGCAGTGGCCGGTACGAATAGATTATTCGTCCAAAAGATTTTCCCTTCAGACATGTGTATTCTTCTTGTTACAATGACTTCCACCGTAGTGTCCTTTGTATAATTAACTCTCAAAGTAATAAAATTCATGCTGTAATGTACCTTTCAGTCAGAGCATTCCTCTTTTAGTAGTTTCTTTCGAAAGAACATTCTTCCTCCTGTGGTCCTCGAACTTTTACTTCGCTTCATTACCTTTGGAGGTCGCTCGGCCCATTTAGCCTACCATGTGGGCAGAAGCGGCCATAAAACATCAATCATCATCATCATCATCATATGTTCCGTTTCACGCTTGGCAGTCATATTTCAATAACAATGCTCTTCTTGTAATATTCACTTAATTAATAATATTCTTCTCTTATAATTTCATCAGTAATAACGTTATTCCTATGGTAATCGAAATGGTGAATCAGGATATTCTTCCTCTGCCTCTCCCTTGAGTCACAGTATTCTTCCTCTAATATTCTCCTCTTGGTCCTGTGGTCAGAATGTCCTCGTATGCCCGACCCTGGGACAAACCAATTCCCGGATCTGGGCCACGCTTCTGATTGGCTCATGTCGCCGACATTTTGCCAGCCGTTCCCTAATCAGACTGGTTCCGGTTCCGGCGAGGCGTTCGTCGGATTATTAACGACGAAAGATGGCACGTGCCGAAGAGATTCATCCACCGACGTGACTCAAAATGTTCCACTTCCCATCGCTGTTATGACCGACTTCCCGACCGGATGGCATTTCAGACGCCGGGATCTTTACAACCAGACGCACCACCGTCTGATGTAACACGCCGTCTGACGTCACACAGCCATATACCGACACCACCGGTACACGAACCAGTTCCCAGAAGACGATCGGTGGGTGGGATGGGTTCATGTTTTTGCGCTCTTTAATTCGGCGTGGATTTGTCGGAAATGAGAGCGTTTGTCAGACCGTTAGATGTGTTATTTTAATATGGATTTGTATCTCACTCTCTCTCTCTCTCTCTCTCTCTCTCTTTCTCTTCTATCTATCTATCTATCTATCTATGCGTATATATCTATCTATCTATCTATCTATCTATCTATCTATGCGTGTATATCTATCTATCTATCTATATATCTATCTATGCGTATCTATCTATCTATCTATCTATCTATCTATTTATCTATATCTATCTATCTATCTATCTATATATGATTATTTCTCTATCTATCTACCTAGCTATATATCTATCTATCTATATCTACATTCAAGAATTTTGGCGATTTGTGAACAGGCTTATTTATGAAATATAAATGGGAATGACAACATGTGGATGATTTATTAGGGATAATATTGCAACATTTCATAATAGTATGCATAATATATTATCAATATATATGTGTGTGTGATTGTGTATGTGTATATGTGCGTGGTGCGTGCTTGCGCGCATATATATATATGTGTGTGTGTGTGTGTGTGTGCGTGTGCCTCTATTCGCACTACGTGTGTCTATGTTACTGGAGTCATAGACTATATGTACGCCATCCTAAATCCGCCCCTCCACACACATACACACACACACACACACACACACAGTTGGCCGACTCCAACACCTGTCCCTGTCAATCCAATCACGTGTCATCTTGTTGTTGTCTTATCATCACTGACTGGTAAGACGGCTACCTTCTGCTCATAAATCATCGTATGATGGGTTATGGCAAACATACTACACAGACACACACGCATAAGCACCACACATACACACACACACACACACGCATACATATACACGCTTCACATAGATTGCCAGATTCGGAAGGTGGCCCCGGCTCAACATCTTAACATAACCCTATAGCCAGGAAGAGCCCGCCGATTCCAGACATAATTACACCCCTTCCCCCCCCCCAATTCACGCTTTCGTAAATATGCCTAGCCAGATCCGCTCCAGGCATACACCATACACACCCCGTCAACTATAACTGCGTACAGCCAGTCCGAGATCACTCACCCTGGTGCCACTCAAGCCGACATCTCGGTGACAGATTACACAATGTACCGTCACTTGGTCGTTCTATCCTGGTTCCTTGACCGTCTACCGTCAGTTACTAGGTCAGTAGTGTCACTGGGTTGGTTGAGTAACCGGAAGTGGTGCCTGCTTGCTCTTGTCTTCGCCATGCTCCGGTTTGGGCGTCTCTAATCTCGCCAAACGATCAGTATGTGTTAAAATCAATATTAAAGTCGACATTAAAAATTAACTGAAATTTGATAAACAAATGCATTTCCCCTGTGTATAGCTTCTGGTTGTGATGATGACGATGATTGGTGTTTTACGGCCATTTTTGTGCACATGGTAGGCTAAATGGGCCGAGCGACCTTCAAAGCTAATGAAGCGAAGCCGAAGATCACACACAATTCTAGACTTTCTGCTTTTCTCATGAAACCGTTCATTCGAATGTTTTAATTTATTTATGTCATAGATTGCAGGGGCGAAACAAAGCATTGTCAGGCTGTAGGATGTTTATTATGAGTAATGCAAGGTGTTCGAGAGTCGAGTTTTGGGGGTTTTCTACCATCGACTGCATCACCGGTAGAATCATTAAACATCAGCGGAACATATTGATTCTACTCTCGAATTATAGGCGCAATATTGGCTGAATTAACCGCGAGTAAACAATACATTAGAGTTGATGGGGTCCGAACCGACAGCGGCCAGCTTCCTGTCCAACACCTGGCCACTTGCCAATGACGTCTTGTATTTAATCAAAGACATATCACATTCTCGGAAACGGGATAGCAGTTAATGGGACGAATAGAGAATGGTCTGGTCTGGGATATAATAGAAGATGATGTGATATCATAGGACAGGACTTGATAGGATTGGCTAGAGACGCATAGGATAGGGTTGTATAGGATTGTACAGGATGGGATATGATAGAGTGGTAATATTTATTGTACACAATAGACTTCTGCTAGTTCGTAAACATAAACTGTTATAATGTTGAACAGAAGAAGATAGGATAATACAGAACATCCTAGGATACGATGGGACAGTCAAAGCATAATATGGGATATAATGACATGGGATAAGAAAGGAGAGGAGGGATACAACAGGCCAGGATTGTTTAAGTAGGTTCAGAAAAGGTGAAACTGGATACGATTTAATATAATGTATTATAAAATAATATAATATAATACCGTTTAGTGTAATATACCCTTAAATATTATAATATAATATAATTTAATATAATAGCATTACAATATATTATAATGCAATATAATATCAGATCGAATTATATCATATTATATCATATCGCATCATAGCTTATCTTATCATACCATCTCATGCAATATCATATAATTTAAGATCAGATAATATCAGCAAACTTAATATTGTATCACAATGACATATACAACTATTCACTATAACAATATATAAAATGAAAGTTGGAGTTTGGAATAAATGATGAGTTAGTTTTGCGCTTCAGAAGATATCTCGTTGTCTAAACTCTGATGAGAAGGTGATTTATTGATCATCGGGTGACGGTTTTGACATATTTGTTAGAAGCTTTTTGTTTGTTTGTTTGTTTGTTTGTTTGACATTAAATGAGCGGCTCGCCTTTGAAGTACGTGAATGCCCCTTTAATTAATTACGCATCGCCATAATACTGTACGAAGCTACACCTTTGTTGTCGCGTTGCCAACTGACTAGATATCCCGTCCCGGCCACAACGACGGCACGAAGCTATCAGCAGATCACGTGGACGATAGCGGGGTGGGAGGTTGGGTGACGGTTGAAGGGTCACGTGTTGATCACGTGACCCCGGCCCTGACCGATAGGACGTTGTTCTGTAAGCGAGGGTGTGGCGTTTGGCCGGAGATAAACGTTGATAATGTCTTGATGTGGGTCAGTTGTTGGAGGAATCTTATTAGTTTGATGGCCCGATTACGATAGCTGACCCGGGGGTGTGTGTGTGTGGGTGGGTTGGGGCGGAGGGGGTGTTTGTGCGTGAGTGCGTGTGTGTGTGTTGCTAGTAATTGAATTGGCTCACATAATCACGAATCACGAATACAGCTAGTGGCCGATTAATCAGGGCACTATGGTCGGAGTGAGCACTTGTCGACTATGCTATATTTATCGGAATCTTTGGATGCGCGTAATAATTCTGTATCGATTGTAAATATTTTCAAAGATGACACGGATAATTGTCATAAAATGACACTTCTTTATACTCATACGGTGCACAGTAACTCCTCTCTCTCTCTCTCTCTCTCTCTCTCTCGGGGGGGGGGAGTAGAAAATCACAGCGATCGAGATGCTCGCTGTAACAAGGTCGGCCATTGTGTGATGGACCTGTGACGTTATCGCCTGAACCACTTTTCGACGTAATAACAACCCTTAATACGTCATCAAATACTGGCCGATAGACAACGGGGACGATTTGTTTCTGTGACAATTGGTCGTGGTATGACAAAGGTCAAGTACGACACGGGGAAGTACTTGAGCGGAGTAGTGGACAAGGTGTGGGAGTTGAACGGCCAAATCGGACTTCCTGGCAGTATCCAAAGTGGAAATTGATAAATGGATATCGCAACATCCGGGCGGTTCTTCAGGATCCCGTTTCTAAGATGGTGGATTTCTATGTTAAGGTGAAATATATTGTGTTTCTGTGTTAAAAAAATATGTTTTACGGCCACTTTTTTGCACATCGTATGCTAAATGCACTTCCAAAGGTAATGAAGCGAAGATGAAACACCCTTCAGATATGCCCACTCCGAGATTCGAAAACGAGTGGTAGTGATTTGTGGTCCAACACCCTATCGCTAGACTACGGAGGCATTGTATGTGTGTGTATGTGTATGCATTTGGTGTATGTAGCTGCGTGTGTATAGGTACACATACAGACACACACACACACACACACACACACACAAATATACACACATACACACACACACACACACACACTATATATATATATATATATATATATATATATATGCACAAAAGTAGCCGTATAACACCACTAACCATCATCGTTACCCTCTCTTATACATATATATATATATATATATATATATATATATAGTGCAGTCATCCTTACTTATCTCTACATGATGTGAACGAACTATTTAACTGGATAATCCAATATTTCCCAGTAGACTGGTGCTCGTCATGGTGGCTAATGCAAGGATCAAAATTCATAAATAACGCTTGCGTCATCCTCGCGAGAAAGCAAATAAGAACGGACTGAGTGCAGTCATGATTTTACGTAATTAGTTACAATCGATCAATCAATTTTAAACTCAGCTGTGTCTGTTAACTCTGTGATGGAGAGCTCGACGTCCGAGCTATTAAGAAATAAAGGCTACGCAACTCTAACTGGAATAGGTTGACCTCTAAGGCTGGTTTGGATCGGGATATGTCCGATCGGTGTTCAACAATCCGATAATATTCAGGATCTGAGGTTATTGGGATCTGAGGTTATTGGGACCTGGAATTATTGGCGACTTTCGCGGTTGGATCTAAACTGAAAAGGTGGTAATTAAGGACAGAAGCCGGATTCTGGTAAAACTGGACTGGAATGATCTAATCTGGTATGAAGGTGGCAATAGAATAAGTCAACGTGCGGGGGAGGGAGGGGGTGGGCCGCTTTTGTTGGCGTATGTGTGACTGAGGCGATGAGTGGATGAGTGAGTGATCGAGTGGTTTGGTTATCATTGGTCGAAGGATGACTCTCGGTGGAGTCATCCCACAAACAATGTTATACCTACAGCGATATCCCGTGAATATGTCTGTGCGTGCGTGTGAGATTGTATGTTTGTGCGTGTGTGTGTTTGTGTGTGTATGTGTGTGGACCTGTCGGTATCTGTATCATTGTCTGTCTGTCTATCTGTCTGTCTGTGTTTCTCCCTATGTGACTGTTTTAGTCTGTGTTCAGGTTGTGTTTGCCTGTGCGTGCGTGCGTGTGTATGTGTGTGTGTACGCGCCCGAGTGCCTGGCTAGCCGTCTGTCTCTTTTTGTCTGCCAGCCTGTCTATCTATCTATGTAAACCTATCTCAAGATGAGTTTTAATTATCTCCCAGGGTTGTTGAGGTATCTCCACTAATTCGATTAGCATGTCCACTGATGGTCATCTATGCCTTGTCACTTCGAACTAAGGACACAAACACACACACACAAGCACATACACAAATACACACACACATTTCGACACACTGACTGGCAAACCTATTAATACATACACACAGTAGATCTTATGGTGAAGAGTTATTTATGACGAGGATCAGTGTCTGCTAATTTCGTGGTATCAACTACAGTATATTTACTAGTCACCGTGTCAACATCTAATGTTGACAAATCTCTGTCAACATTTCGCAGTGTTTGCATTCGTGAGCAATCGTCTAATGTAGCCATCCCGTATGGGTATTAGTTACGTTCAGAACTGATATATCCACATTAACACTTTCTGTATTAATATATATATATATATATATATATATATATGTGTGTGTGTGTGTGTGTGTGTGTGTGTCCTATGGTAGTATGTTTTATGAACCATCAAACTCTTACCGACGTCTTCTATCACGTATCGACAGGAATTATTACCATTATATTCAGTTTTGCTTTCTAGATCGTTGTTGTTATTGTTGGTTCAAACTGAGACCCCATACTGCCTATAAAAACATCCATTCCACCAAGTTCAACCTCAGTTACACTTTCGATTAAATTCATCGCTTAACAGATAACCGATTATTTAAGTCTGGAAACTTCATTTGTTCGTTTTATCGGGACACAAGTCAACCTTTGATGGCGACTATGATTCGTCAGTTGCCGAAATAGCTCCCAGAGAAACACTGTAATGACTGTCATCGGTAGCGCAGTACGTGCATACTTTTTGGTAAAATTGTAAAGAAGATATTTACTTTTATTTTTAAATATAATAATTAGATGTCTTTAATCCCAATTAAGTGCTGAATAAGCCTAAGAAGCTTATATATATATATATATATATATATATATATGATTGATGTTTACGGCCACTGTTGTGCATATTGTAGGCCCAATGAGCCGAGCAATCTCCAAAGGTAATGAAGCGAAGTCAAAGATGAAACGCACTTCAGATATGCCCACGCCGAGATTCGAACTCAGCTGGTAGTGGTGATCTGTGGTACAACGCGCTACCAATTAGACCACGGAGGCACCATATATATATATATATATATATATATATATATATATAGAAATGTGTCAACAAATATCCACAAGAGAGGGGGGAGAGAGAAGGGTACAGGTTTGGGTGGCCTTAATAACAAATGGCCGCATTCCCCATTTGTGGCCCCACAAAAAGCCAACCTTAGTAACTGTAGAACACCCTCAAACTGTACAGATTGTCCTAGCATAGATCAGCTGGATAGCCGTCAGGATGCGGGGCCGCTCAAGGCCGCGCATGTTTACCAATCCATTTCTTTCATCTGCCATAGAGCCGGTCTGTACACATCGTTGTACTCGGTGTTTGTACGCGGCACCGTTGTCGCCGTACAAACGTGGCCGCCGGCGTGTCAACAACTCCGTACTTCCGGTCCGCTCTCCGCCGATACCGACGTTTCACAAATGACTTGATGGTTCTTATGTATGTGTGTGTGTGTGTGTGTTTGTGCGTGCTTGTGTATGTGTGTGTTTCAGGTAAGACTCTATGATATGGCGGTGGTGGGGGTCGGAGTACGGGTAGCGTGCTGGTCCATCAGTCCAAAAAATATACCGCCATTAGTACGATTTTTATAAAGAAGTTTTTGAAAACTTAACAAATAATTATATTATTTGTAACGTGGATTTGTTTCAGTTTTCTCACAGCTATTTCGTATTCAAGAATCAGCCATCAATGTAGAATTGTCGTACACAAAGGATTATAACGTTATATAAATATGTATTACCAACTTTAAAACACAACTACATCATTACGATTGTGTGTGGGTGTCTGTCTGTCTGTCTGTCTGTGAGAGAGTGAATGGACGAATTAGCGAGTGAGTGAATGAATGAACGAATGAGTGAGTGTATGCGTGAACTAATGCGTTATTGAGTGATTGAGTGAGTGAGTTTGGAAGATCTATCGGATCATTTATTGCGTTTAAAGCTTCAAGTTGCCCGGCTACAACAACATCCAAAGGGCCTAGTTAATATGACCCCCCCCCCCACAACATCAGAGGACAGTTGGGGACGAGTTCCGTAAGCTTCTGGACACCAGCAGAACACTCCACAGCAGCGACCCTCTCTGTACCGAATGGCTTTATTGGGAACGTGTTGGGAACGTGTCAGGGTTTGTACAGTGATGTCAAGTGACCATGTTCAGATGTGGTGAAAGGCTGGGTTGAGTACAAAGGGTCAGAGTTTGTGCAGTGGAATGAAGATATGGCTGGGAAGGTAGGGAGATCGATGAATTGATAGGTGGATGGATGGATGGATGAGTCTGTTAGCAGGTTAGCCATAGGGCTAGAAAGTTATCATACGTTAGTCGGTGCTAATCTTTATTTCAGTTTATTACACCCGAGATATAAAGTAAATAGAGCTCTCTCCCTCCCTCATTTTAAAACGTCGAAGACGTCAATTAGATTCCCAGTTCCCTTGTGCGTGTTTCATCCATCAACACAATGCTTTGATCTGATTATCCTGTTTCCTTAGGGAATAGCTCTTCGAACACACGTCCAAGATGAGGCCAGCATCGAACCCAAATAAGGCAATAAAATGGCATTTATTCGATTCTAGGAATAAAAGCCACTGCAAAAACTTCAAAATATAAACAAGTAGTTGACTTGCATAACATTGACAAAAAAAGTTATTGTAACAAAATAACCTTAAAAAAAGAACAATTACGGAAAAAATCTTGACAAACTTCTACAAAATGATTTGATGATAGTTTTGTTTACTCCGTTTAACTTAAACACAGAAAATACTGATTGATTTTTGTCTCCTTCTTTATTTAACTTAGTATTGTGTTTGTTTCTCTCCATGTTGCCTTACAACTATTTCCTTTTTTTTAACTTTTTTGTAATTTTGTTGTGATATTTTTCCTGATTATTTTCGAGTTACCTGGTCAACAGATTGATGTACGGACAGTCTAATTCTGGTTTCGATATGATGATAGAAACGGATTGAACAAATATTCGCGATACGAGTGTAAACCAACGGCGAGCTATGTTACGTTAATTGATTCAGGCACACCATGTTTCGGTGTTTACTTAAGGTATGCTTTATTTTCAAGTCGTAAATAGTAATTGGCGGCAGGACCTGCGGACGGGACACGCGAACCGGACAGTCTGTTCTTTTCTATGCTACCAAAGTATAGCTCTGGATCGATCCAGAAACATAGCGTTCGAGTTTAGTTTTTATAAAAAATATTGAAGAGCTCGTTGTGTAAGATTTTTCCGGATGAAAAGTGAAACACATTTAGACTGTATGAATATACGATTTCAGAAAGACAGAGGAAACTATCTCTTTATCTTTGTGGGGGGTGTGCGCGCACGCGCGCGCGTGTGTGCGTTCGTGCGCGTGCGTGCCTAAATGGAATTCATCGATGACTTTGCTGTGCCAATGCATACGAGTATAATGTTAAAAATATCCAGTTATCCGAACACACCAAAATATTGGCCGTCTACATGCTAAATGGTGACGTCCCCAAGACATAATACCATAACAGCTGGTTAGTACACCCGAACATCTGACATCTGAGAGAATCTAAATCAAAATTGAGTGACAGATGTGACAAATGCTCGCTGTGAGACTGTCGATGCTGTCGATATCACCTTGATGTTGGTATTTATTTGTTGTCACACCTACGCCATTTGTTACGTGATGTTACAGAAGCGGCGAGGACAACTTAATGCTGATACATAGCTGAAGATATGATGTCATGATAAACATAGGATGACATGCTTAAAATAGGACATCACGCTAAACATAGGAAGAGATGCTGAGTTGAGGATGACAAAATCAAAGTAAACATGCCGGTATCTAGGTGGTTATATAAGTTGAAGATAAGAAAACATTATGATGATAAGATGATAAAGTGAAGATGATTTGACAAGCTGCAGGTAGGACGACATGATGCAGCCGATGGGGGGGGGTAATATGCAACGTGGAATGGGGGAGGAAAGAGAGCATCGTGCAGGTGAACTGACAGGCTATTGGCTGGAGAACCTACTGAAGATGAAATTCAACATTCGAAACTAGTTGATGGCTCGAGAATTCACAGAAGATGAATTATCATGATGGAACCAGGACAATATGATGATGATAAACGGAATCAAGGACAACACGATTTCTATCCATAATTATAGTACATGCAGGCGTATATATATATATATATATATATATATATATATATATATATATGCGTGTGCGTGTGTGTGTTGTACTGTTTATTCTAAGCCAGTATCGATGTTGTACTGTTTCTGGTCAAGACATCTGGTACCAACTTACTGAGCGTAAGAATTCCAACACAAAACAATATACTTTCCGGAACAAAACTAACAAAGTGCCATCGGGTGGTGTCGCATACTGAAAAATTCCTTATAGACGGGTATTGTTTGCACTTGAACTTCACACCGGCTTACATTAGCTGCACATCAGCTGTGTAAACCAGTTGGTGTATTTCACGATGACGAAATTTAAAACAAAACAAGGATCGGTTTGCTAATTTTTAATTAGTTGCCGTTTCAAGCAATTACCAGCTGTTTGTTTGACTGATTTCGTCGTCAATGTCATGATGCATAAACGCGGTTTCCAGCTGTACCCCAGCTGCTTGGCCAAAAACAACGATGGCCTACAGGTCAGGTTCAAGGACAACACGCCGCCGTTTGCCAGCTGGCATGGCAAATGCAACGTCAGATCATCCATGGACTCAGCTGTGTACTCGTTCCAGCTGCGGCACTGCACTAATTACAAACGTATTACTACGTGTTGTTAAATATCACCGCTAGATGTCAGCCCCGTGATCGATGGGTGCATCACATGACATCACGCGACGCCGAGTGGGCATCAGGCAGCTCGCCTGCGCGCGCGCGAGTGTGTCTGTGTACGTCGTTGGCGCGTGTAGATTTAGGTCAGTAGAGGTGGCCAATGGGATGATGTCTGGAGCGTGCCGTTCGGAGATTTGTCTCGGAATGAGTAATGATTCATAAATCACGAATCGGGGCCTCGGGGCAGAAGCTAATCTGTTTAACAGTCCGTCTGTAATGGGTCTGTTATGAAGCAGTCGCTGTGACGTGTAAATACACGTACTAAGGAACGGATACACACGCAGACACACGCACACGCAGAGAGAGAGAGAGAGAGTTAGAACGACATTCACTCTCCCGGACAGTCATACGCGAACACTTGCACACATTCAGCATGTTAATAAGCGGTTGATATGCTGTACGGCCTTCATCAGCCAGATCTACGATAGAGACGATGACATGGTTTAATCAATCTCAGAATGAAGGTCAGGTAAGAATCTGCGGGATGGAAGTTTGAATAATAGTACACTACTCGTTCAAATCCAGCAAGTTATTGTTTATTCCCCGTGAAGGCCGAATGCAACTAAACGCAGCTCTTCGACTCAGTCCCATTACCTGATGAGTTGTACTTACCACTTAAAGTTTTACCGATGGCTGTGTAAGCTTAGAACTTTAAGCCATAGTTCCAATAATTAATTTATAAAACTACCTACATATAAAAACAGTCAGAGATATATACGTAAGAGATGAGTATATACTCGTGTATATATATATATATATATATATATATATCCGTTCAAAACGATCATGTGAACACTCAACTTTGATATTTTCAACACAGTCTATACCAGTCTTCTCAAAGTGACTCATCTGTCGAGATGTTGGCTGTATAAATCATCACCTGACAGATCAGTTATGACAGACTAGTATCCTGCTGCTGAAATAAGGCCGAGCTCTAGTCTAGTATGGGATTTGAATCCGTTATTTTATGATCCGTTTCATGATCCTTTCAGAACCTTTCCAAGTTTGAAAACCACCATAAGCCCGTATAATCCGGAAGACGATACAGAAAAACATTCGACTCTCCACTTTAAATATCACATATTTTTAATTAAAACAATAATAACAATAATAATCATAATGATAATAATGTAGATTTAAGAAACTATCTTACTAGCAGGAGCTATTCAAAGGTAGTACACTTTGTCGTCCCATTAAGAATTATTTAAAACCCAAATATTATTAATCGATGTTTACAACGTTGAACAGCCGAACTTTTAGAAGCATCACCTATACAGCAAGTAATAACTAAACATCGAGGCATCGTTAGGATGGTTTATGGAAGCATAACATGGGAACGCACCCTTTTAGTTTTCAGGCAGTACAACTCCCACGATGGGCTCGTAATCGCAATCAAGCGGAACAAAAAATCTATGAGATATAGCCTTCGACCAATCTTTCCCGTGCCTATAGGCTGAAAGAGTTTCTTTCAGCGCGAAAGGTCTCACTTGGGATCACGGACATTCCATCTCCTCACCGACTCTGTTGCTACCAACAGGATTCCCCTAATTAGCCAGGAATTTCGCCGCCGCACCTACCGTAGCCAATTCTCCGGACGACGTCGGATAGTTCTACACGGGGCATCGCCGCGATCCGGTACACGTTGGGCAATGCCCTAAGCGGCTAATGACTGTACGGATAGTCCGACCGGGCATGGCATTCCGTATATGACAGCCGACAGATCCGTGGATTCGGCGTAAGTTGTCTGGCTGAGACGATGAAAGACGCCGACCAATGCCAGTGTAGCCATTTTTGTTTTGTCTTTCAACGTATTCATTTACGAATCCTGAAAGCAGATGTTTGTCTCGTTAGGCCAATCCAGATTCGTAGAAATAACGTGTATTGTGATGGATCAGCAGAATCCTATCCCAGATGAAGGAGTTCGCCCCATCCCCCATTGACTTATGGTTGTTCGAGTTATGTATATTATTTTAAAATATCCGTAATCAGTCAGGCGATACCACCCACGAGCTTTCACTCTGGAGCTCAAGCAAAGATGTGATAGATATGGCACCGATGGTTCTTGGTTTCGAATCTGCCTACCGGCTGCTGAGCTACTCAGCCAGAACGATGATTACCTAATGTTAGACGGAAATGGATTATTATGGATTAGGTAACTTTAATTCTACCTGATATTGGATTAGTATGGATAATGTGCCTGTAATAGTACCTGATATTGGATGGTGTTGGATTATTGTGGATTATGGGCGTGTGCTTATACCGTATTTTGGACGGTAATAAATTATTGCCGATTATCTCCCCGTGTCTGTTCTCCATAATGGACTGCGATGGATTATTGTGGATTGCGCACAACACAATTTGCAGCATCACATTATATACTAAAGATAGAGATGATGATGGTGTCCTATTGTATACGTTTGTTCTTGTGGGAGGGTGGGATGGAGTAAGGGAGAGGATGTTGGCCTTAGACCGATTTAAATATCTATGTGTAATTATTTCTAATGATAAAATATATAATTTTGGGTTGAAAGGTTTTGTTAAAATTTCGTGGAGATCCTATGCAGACGCTGATATTTTTGAGTACCCTTTAATCAACTACTCGAGTTATTTATGTGCACAATTTGTATCAAATCACTTCTTAGAATTAAATTCCTGATCGCGGAATTTGGTTTAAGGATCATAACTTTGTGATTCCAGTTTCGAAAATGGATTGAATTAAAGATATAAAAGGGAAACGTCCTCCCACATACACACAAACAGACACTTTGGTTTCAAAAAAGATTCAGTATCGAATTTAATTTAGTCGCGTGGACGACAGCGCCCCTGAGTGAGGTATTATTTCTGGCCTGGGAGGGATGGGCGGTGGTGGATATTGATGATTGATGATGATGATTGATGTTTTATGGCCACATTTGTGCACATGATAGGCTAAATGGGCCGAGTGACCTC
Source organism: Paralvinella palmiformis (assembly GCA_025642065.1). Classification (NCBI taxonomy): domain Eukaryota; kingdom Metazoa; phylum Annelida; class Polychaeta; order Terebellida; family Alvinellidae; genus Paralvinella; species Paralvinella palmiformis. Next base: position 278,643 of record JAODUP010000312.1, on the reverse strand, counting down.
CAAAGCTAATGAAGCGAAGTCAAAGATGAAAGACCATCCAGATATGCCCACGCCGAGGTTCGAACTCGGATGGTAGTGATCTGTGGTCCAACGCCCTACCAACTAGACCATGGAGGCGCCCCGGTGGTGGATATTGAAGAATCGTTATTATTCACATTTCGCCTTGACCTTGTGGGAGAACTAAATACCGAACTAAGTTCCAGCTCGCCAAACACGACACCTCCGGCAAAATTACTGTCCTAGCACCGAGTACGATCGCCTGAAGTTAGTGCGTCCCACGTCGTCATGGCAACATTTTGTCTAATGGCTTCCCAGGGCGAGGATCAAGCGTGGCCAATGGAAGGGGAATAAATCAATTCGAATGAAACGCCATTAATTCGACAACGACATCGGAACAGAAATGTCGAAGCGGCGACGGAAGGATTATTGTCAATCTCCGAGCTGAACGGTCTGCGCACGTAGGGGGCCGAGACCACGTGATATTACGTAATCCTCTTACCGGAAATTCAATAACGGAATGCCTCGGAACAGTCGCTTATCCCGTCGGAGATGCGATCCAGGGAGCGATGTTCTCGTTGCTCCCCGGGTTTGTTTTGCGGATCTGATCCCGAACAGACGCTAACAAACGGTGGTCGTCACACGCTCCGAAATCCGGTTAAGTTGATCGGGAATTGAGAGTCACGTGGCGAAATGCGTTCGCCAATAAATAGGTCGGTGATATGAACTTGTTGCACACCGGTCACTTCTTCCCGATTAACCGTTTGTTTAACTGCTCTACAATTCGGACGAAGTCATCATTTTACGCGAATGATCCATAATAGTCAATAAGTTTATAAACAACTGCTCATAAAAAGAGCACAAGTGGAGGTCACCGAGTGGGTTTTCAAAATTCGAATCTTTATCCCGAGTCATCCTGGATTAATAAAATTATCCCATTTCTCAGCCATTGTGTTTCTGTCGTGACACAACCGGACTATGTAACGCCACGTAACACCCGTGACGCTCTATTTATGACGTCATAACATTATTTATGATTGATATGGACTATGTTGTAGCGGGTTTATTTTATGCCTTGAGTTATTGATATTACTTATAAGACGTTGTTAAACGTGTCCACGTCTTAATATAATTATCTGTTGTTTTAAGCGAATGATCACTATAACACCTATCCCAGTCATTGTGGTATTACCAATCTACCTGTGGATTTTAATATCTGGAATTCTCTATTGTGAAGCGAATCGTTTGACTTCAAAACGGTGTCAAAGGTCGTGTGTCGGGTGAAATACTGGGCAATACTTTCATAAATTAGCGTCTTAAGTCTACATTATTTGTATAGGTGCATACGCTCACCGACCTATTCACATGTAAACACATACTTATATGCGTTGATTCACTAATACGAAAATACCCCTTAGACACGAAGACACACACACACACACACACACACACACACACACACACACACACACATATATATATATATACATGGGTACACACACATACACACAAACATATATATATATATATATATATATATATATATATATGTGGATGTGCATATGTTCTTTTCCCACAGTGTCACAAGTGTATGTTCTACACCTTCTGGATACTCGTAAGGTAACAGACATCAGGTAACGCCCATGTCTGTTATTCCGGTATCTAAATTGATTTCATCAACGATCTCACGTGACAATCGAATGTCTAGATCTCAAGTAGAGCGAAGTTAATGTAGACCTCTGACGTCATCTGTCTCGTATCTAGTGTTCGGAATCATGGTCCTACACCTAGCTTTACATGGATTTTATAGTTCTAAATGTTTCCCATTTTGATATTGTTCTGTTTCTCATCACCATTTCTTATTTCCTCCGTCCCTCATCGAAAGGTAAATCCAGTCCTTGAAAACACGAACCGGCGAGAATCTATACGGCACAAACCATAAACAGCTTTAACGTGCTATTGTGACATATTTGTATTCGATGGAGAGCTTATTGCCACTCAATACTCATTTAAAATTAAACAAAAAATGCTACATAAAGAATTGATTAATTACAAGTTCTCCATTGACTTCATAAGCGTTCCACAAAACATCTCAGTCCCTGAAATATACAGGCAGTCGTATATGTGGTATTCATTTATGTACGTATAGCGCACTACTAAAATTCACGACGAATACACGCGCCGTATAGTTATACAGATATGCACGCACAAGAACACGTTTTGTAGCCTTTCACAAAGAATCCGTTAATTTTGAACCGTGTTTTAAAAAACTACTCAGAAGTTACAGGCAGACCTAGACCACACAAACACACAATCATACCTACACGCATACATACATAAATGCAAACTTCCATGCATACATACACACATATACTGAATACAAAAAGTACTATATATATATATATATATATATATATATATATATATATATAAAAAGTACTTTTTATATTTTCTCTCTCTCTCTCTCTCTCTCTCTCTCTCTCTCTCTATATATATATATATATATATATATATATATATATATATAGCATTACGCTGAAAGGTTAACCTAGTAAATGTTATATGCATGTCTGGTAATTATTTGAAGAAGAAAAAAAACAATGAACTCAGAATAAAGATTACATCAGTAACCTGCTTGGATATCATTCAGATTAACTTAATCATGCAATTAATCTTCAAAGTGTGAGGCTGTTGGATATCAAAGACCCAACTGTACGTTCAAATTTGCTATTTTCTGCTTAACTCTTGCCCCCCCCTTAAGAACACTACATAGTATAGTTAAAAGTATCAGGGAGCGGAACAGCTGTAGGGTGACCTTGATGTAGTGGATAAATAGTTTATCCGGCTAACTTCAGATATGAATAACCATAAACATGGCGTATATTCACGGATCCCCACAATTTTAAAGCTAATAGAACAAGCAAACGGCTATTAAATCACTATATACGCTGTTATTGACATAACGGGATCCTATTTACATAAAACTAATCGTGTTATTGTATCAGGCACTAGGTGACCGAATAGAGTCTAGAATATAACATTGTGTTGAATTAGTGGCTCTCTCTCTCTCTCTCTCTCTCTCTGTGTGTGTGTGTGTGTGTGTGTGTGTGTGTGTGTGTGTGTGTGTGTGTGGTACATATAATTAGTACAACAAGCTCTGGACAATTCATCAGGCTGTTGACAAACAGAATACGATTTTACAAATATAAAGGCACTAGTCCGGATAATCAAAAGAGAAAAAGAATTAATAACACACACACACACACACACACACACACACACACACATATATATATATATATATATATATATATATATATATATATATGCTAAAATATGCATACACATGGTTTTACGTGCACACACATAAACTCCAGCCTTCCACTGAGCGCAATGACAAAGCCATCTCACGTGACTGACCATAAGTAGGCCATGGCCAGTTAACTTCTGTGCCGGAATGATCCTGTTTCTCTTCATAAATTAGCCGGAATCGATCTACCTCGACCGGAGGTCCGTCATTCTGGAATTCGGGATCAGCCAAGTTCATATATCAGCACGGATTGCCGAGATCCCGAAGTTGCTCACTCGAGAGTAACACGCGGCCGCCTCATCGCGTTGATGGATTTATTAGGCGGACAGTATAATATATTCGAAATATCGTATTCCCGATTGATTTGTCGTCGGTGATAATGTGTATCCAGACGGCGGCGCTTCGGAATGATGTTTGCAGAAGCTAAGATGACTTGAAGGTGAAAACGGAACTGCTGTTGGGGGGGGGGGGTTATGACATAGAGGAAATTGTTTACATGCCTCTGTATGTATGTGTGTAAGTATCAGTGCACCCGTGTCAGCATGTGTAATTAATGTGTGTGTGTGTATATATATATATATATATATATATATATATATATATATATATATATAGAAAATCGGTTATTCCGAGAAAGTTTGTAACACGATAACTGATAACATGTCAGATTAAAGTGAATTTGGGATTGACGAATCTGTCACATATGGATTTATTGTGATTCGAATGATGTAACAACTAATATCGGATGCTAGGCTTATGTGTTATGTGAGTAAAACATACTAATATATAGTCAGAAAACTGGATTTTCTCCGAATTAAATATACCGGTTTCAAATGCATTTTTAAATCGTAAAATGTATGATAATGTATTGAAGAAACGGTGTGTGTTGCAACCAAAGTGACACCTCATTATCAAATGCTTAGTCGGTATTTACTGCTTTTTGTCCAACAAATATGACACATAATTATACAATCACATAACTGATGGCTAATTTTAATTTGTAAATTCCATTGATACACAATCATTCATCAGCTATGTGCACAAAAGTGGCCGTAAAACGCAGTTATATTATGAACAATATCACAATAATGCACCAATAATGTAAACAACATCAAAGCAGTGCAGCAATATAACAAATAACAGCAAAATAACGTACCAGTACTGTAAACAACAACAACAACAACAGCATAACGCAATTATTTTGTAAACAACAACAAAACAACGCAATAGTACTGTAAGCAACAACAAACAACGCAATAATACTGTAAACAATAACAAATGAACGCGATAATAATACTCCAAATAACAATACATTAACAAAGTACTGTTAGCAACAAGAAAAAGCAGCAAGACTGTAAACAACAATAAAACAACGCAATTATTATGTAAACAACATTAATTGAACGTACCAATACTCTAAACACCAACACACGTACGCAACAGTACAGTAGCCATCATCACAATAACGCAACGATAATGTAAACATCGTGAAAACAATGTAATGTACAATACTGTACACGATAAGAACAAAATTGAATAATAATCTAAACATCATCAAAACAACGCAACCATAATGTTAACAACAACAAAATAACCCAACATTACTGTAAACACTATCGAAGCAACGTAACAATGCTGTACACACCATCAACACAACGCAGCAATACTATATACAAGAACATAACAACGCAACAATACTGTACCCCGGTATAAATCAACACATCATCAGGGGAAAAAACAGCTAATCTGATTATGACTTAACATAAGCCTATCCCGCCCCAAGATTTTCATTACGTCAGCGTCACGTGTTCAAAATGGCGTCCATCTGGATCGCTTCAGACCAAAGTCGTCAGCCACTGCCAACAGGTTGCTCTCGAATCGTATTACGACAGAGTGACGTCATTAAGTGTACACTATAATATGGCGATTAAGCCCAGATGGAGTTAACTTGTCGTCCATTATGACGTATTAATTGAGTTAGGTGACATCATGGCAAAGACTGCTTCTGTCTAATGGGATGATTTATGTATGCTGATTGAATGGTAAACGCTCTATGTATGCGTGTGCGCACAATTATACGTGTTTGCACATGAAATGGTGTATATGTGCATTTTTCTGTGCGTGCATTTATATTCACAGAAAATATATCAAGAATCACACGCTTATTTCCCACCCAGAGAGAGAGAGAGAGAGAGAGAGAGAGACTCAGAGAGAGAGAGAGAGATAGATAGAAGATAGATAGATAGATAGATAGATAGATAGATAGATAGAGACTCAGAGAGAGAGAGAGAGAGAGAGAGAGAGAGAGAGAGAGAGAGAGAGAGAGAGAGACTCAGAGAGAGAGAGAGAGAGAGAGAGAGAGAGAGAGAGAGAGAGAGAGAGAGAGAGAGAGCGAGACCCACAACAAGAGAGTGTGAGGGGGAGAGAATATAGGCCAATTCTTGGTCAGTGTTAAATGGGCAACAATTCTAGCAGTCGACGTCACAAAATTTGGCTGTCATGTGGCCAACGTACTGTCATCGTCTGTCTTATAAAACAAATACCTATCGACGGCTGACATATATTTAAAGAATTGTCATTGGTTGTTTTCTTCACAAACAGAAGAATGTCATTGATTGTGATAAAACCAATGAACTTCCATTTATGTTTGCCTTGCGAGCTAGCCATCCCCGACCGTCATATAAATAACCTTTGAGTGTTAATAGTTAATGGCTATGATTGAGTTCCAGGCAAGCTGTCATAATAATATAACAACAATATTCCAAATATGTCAGGGTACCATAATCCTGATATAGGAGCCATATCATCGTCATATCCGTGCGATAATAATAATAATAATAATAATAATAATAATAATGGGCGAAATGGCAGGGGACTAAGCCTAAATAAATTTAGAATTTACAATATATGACACATTCGGTGGAGAAAACCTTGCCACTTGCCTCGTTGGATGAAAAACTCCTCCTACTATAGTGCCACAGCCGGGATTCGAACCTCCGACCTACCGCACAGCATGGCCATAACCATGGGTAAATAATCCCATGCTCTACCCATGAGGCCACACAGGCATGGACATATGAATGATATCAGAGGGATGTGGTGGTGCTACAAATAAGATGCACTTTGATTCCACCAGGTAATATCACAGTGCTCTATTCGCAATATCAGGTATTATCGCCCTCATGTCGCTGTAATTTATGATCTTGCTTCTTCCCGACAAGCCATTCGATGCTAAATTGCAGCTGGGCCACCAGGGGGGGTGTCCTTATAGTGGGAGACTTTGATAATGGCTGGTTTATATAAGGAGATATTATTAGCGGAAGTCACATGGTCATGACCACGTGGTCGACAGCCGTTTATTGTCCCGGTTCGTGAGCCATTTTAAATGCCAAAGGCTCATATCGGGTGATATACTGCACCGCCTGGATCGCCGCTAGGTGGATCTCATTGATTTACCCAAATCTCCGTGTGTTCATATTCATGATTGGCTAGCTCAGAAATTATTAAAAACACCTAGGACCTTCTAACCTTGCCCACTAGGACACACAAACGTAGATTAATGTGTTGTTAATGGTATCAATAATGGCACTATGCTAGTAAATCAGAACGGTTATAGTACCGTTGCCCACTGAATTATGAGTTTTGCCCATCAGAACACTAACCCAAGCACACTCACGCACACATACACGCACACACACGGCACGCACACACACACACATACACATACACACACACACACACACACACATATATATATATATATATATATATATATATATATAGAGAGAGAGAGAGAGAGAGAGAGAGATAGAGAGGGAGAGAGCGAGAGAGGGGTATTCTCAACCGAATATTCTCTTCAGTGTACATACCTTATAAATCGGCACTAGTTATATAGATAGAGTGAATGCAAGTCTATATACACAGCAGTCACCAAATAACTGGTATATTAGGACAACCTGGAAGCGAACACATCAGACTGATAACTTCTCCAAGACCATTAATAGAGATTAAACATTATCTATTGCCGTTTCTCCCGGCTCAGTTGACATACGTACGCATACATACACACACATACAAACACATACACACAAACGCAAAAACAAAGAGAGGGGGTGGTGGGGTATTTTGTCTGCCCATTTTGTATGCAAACGAACTGCTCAAACCATGGAAATAACCGGATGACGACAAACCTGATCTGCCGGTTCCTAGTTTTTAAAATAAGACGCCCAGATATCGGCCTAATTTTCAGAGGTTATTCCCTCGGTGTCTCTCTAACATGACATCGCCCCAATGATGACACGAGGAAAGCTTGCGAGATACGATGGCAAGATTATCATATCATCTTGTACAAACATTGCGAGATGTGGAGACAGGAAGGGATTGGCTCAGACAGGATGGAATGGGCTGAAAGCAGGATGAAACTGCCCGAAACAGAAAAACGGATGGGCAGGAGGCGATTGGCTGGGACAGGAAGGGAATTGGCTACAGCAGGAGGGAATTGGCTGGGAAACGAAAAGAATGGACTGAGGAAGGGGGTTTCATTGGGAAAGAAATGGAATGGACTGTGACCAGAGGGCGATTGGCTGGGAGAGGAAAGAATGGACTTGGAAAGAAGGAGACTGAACGATAAAACAGAGGGTGGACAGGGATGTTAGGAAGATTGGCTGAATCAAGAGAAAATGGACCCAAAGAAATGAATATATGGACTGACACAAGAATATAGACTTTGGATTACAGGAAATGGGAAGAGAACACGGGAATATATAAAATCGTTGAAAGGAGTGTAATGTTGCACACTTAACTCAGAAGCGAATGAAAACGACAAGGATACAGACATTGGGAATGATAGTAAAGTGGGAATTGGAACAAGGATGCGGAAATTAAGAAGTAGGGAAATAAAAGGGTTAAAAAGGAGGTAATGTTGCACACTTTACTCAGAAGCGAATGAAATCGACAAGGATACAGACATTGGGAATGATAGTAAAGTGGGAAAAAAAAGGAAAAAAGGAGACACACTGCATAAAATATGAAGAAGGTATGACAGGATATGTACTATGTGGTGTATAGAAACAAAGCAGAAATCGACCATAATAGCATGGGTTAGTTAACTATCAGAAATGGGAAGGAATGCATAGCTCAATGTCTAGATGAACTGTGAAGCAGAGAGAAACAGTAATCAGTAAAGACGGACTGGACTAAAACAGAATGGTTGAGTGGGGAAAGGCAGGGGGGGGGGTCTGTGTTGAGACACGGAAGAAACCGAAGGGAGAACCCGGGATTAGAAACTGGGTCAATGTTCCCGGGAAGCAGTAGAAATCGGGAGAACGTGACGACGACGATCCAACTGCGAATAATGAGCGGGCCCAATGACTGGGCAACGAAAATGAGATACCGAGGTCCGGGTATGAGGAAACAGGGGGTGTTAAAGAGCCGCGGGGCGGAGCGCGGGGTGGAATAGTGGCTGGTGGCTGAGAGAGGACCCGGCGGCGGAAGATCGGCAAATCTCAATACGTCCCCGCGGGCCTATCGTCCTTGACTCGGCGTGGTCAGCTTGATGGTATAAGTGATTAAATTCGTCTTTTGTCGGTGGCCCCGAGTATTTATTTTACCCGCTGCCGGGAGGTTCGTCTCCGCCAGTTCGGCCATTCATCGCCAGCCAACGATGTGAGAAAGATCGCCATATTTCTTCGTCAAGGCCGGCCGTAACGATATGCGCCGAGATGAATCTCTATTGCTACGACCAGTAGTACTATTACTGTGGCTGATGGCGGTGTCAGTGGGGTACGTCGTCGCGGTCGGCCGTTGATGGCCCAGCCCGACCTGTGATCGCTGGCGCGGTGGTGCTGGTTGGTTCGGCGGTGGCGTCCCGGTTCCATTTCGGCTGGTCTACAGCGGCTGGATTGGCTTCGGCTGAAATTGGCGTGCGAGGTGCTCGTTTCGGATGTGGGCTGGTTTAAAGATCGAGAACGGGTTATCGTCGGCGATGTTCGTTGGAACACTGCTGGGTTATGATGTGTCGTGATGATTGTGATTCGTTTAATTTAGAACTAACTGGCTGGAACGATAATAATTAATGCAGGCGAGGCGGGTGTGAACGTGTTTGTAAATCAATCAAACAATCAATCAATCGATCAATCAATCAATCAATCAATCTTACTAACCAATCAACCAATCTCTCTCTCTCTCTCTCTCTCTCTCTCTATATATATATATATATATATATATATATATATATATAGACATACTCTTGGCATTTTTGACAGTTCTGCCTTATTTAATTTGTCCTGGTTCAATCATCAGCTGAATAATGTAGTTGTTGTGACCCGTCATGTGCCAGTCTAGTCTGATCCAGACTAGACTGGTCCAGGTTGGTTTAGTCTCAGCTGGTCTATACTGTAATGAACCGTTATGTTGCGTGGTAGCCTCGATTAAGAATCTTTCCAAGGACAAAGATGGACTAAATCTTTGATCAGTCGGTCCACAAAGACACGTATTTCACCGTATTGCTCTTATGATGATATATTCTCCTTGAGAGCAAACAATACATACGATGCTCAGAATGTTCTCAGACCTTTCTCCCTATATATATATATATATATATATATATATATATATATATATACCAGTTTGTTATTGTGGATCCTGTTTTGTTACGTTGTTATTGTAGTTGTTGTATTTGGAAGTGGTGATGCTGGTGTTGGTGCTGGAATTGGTATTTTTAGTAGTAGTGGTGGTGCGGTGATTGATGATGCGGTGGTGGCATTAATGTGATGGTAGTGGTAGTGGAACAGGTGATAATATTAGTAGTAGCAGTAGTAGTTATAACAGTAGTTGTGGTAGCCACACTGGTAGTGGTACTGGTAGTGGTACTTACGGTGACGGTAGTGGTGTAATTGCCGGGGAATCATTAAAAAAACCAATACACGACACCACTAACTGAGCCTCAAATGATACCAGTTATATATAGGCCTGTTAACTTCCTATTCTATAAAGATCCCAGGTATGTGTGGACCTCACAATATATGAAGAAAACAACGAATACACGGGCCTGCTAGCTTCATAATCTATGACGATACCAGGTACAGGTTAGTTTGACATTACAAAGACACGAAGGACACTTTGGTCTGAAACCACCGGAGTCTGTATATATACGGAACTGATCTGGCCTTGATAGAGTATCATAGAGCTTACTTGTTATGTACTCAGAGATCATATATCCATTATATATAATGGACATAAGGGTACTCAAATTTGACATGATACCCTGAAAAAAGGACAAATATCCCAATAGTAATTGTGTACGTGCGTCTGTGTGTGTGTGTGTGTGTGTGTGTGTGTGTGTGTTTGTGTGTATGTGTATGTTTCCTTATCTTTTCTAAGTTGAACACAAACGAACCAGAATATTTATTTCTAAAAAGCACGCACACACCACAAATATTTGAAAACAATAAACAAGTTAGTATGTCACTCAAACTTGTTTTGATAATAAATGTAATATTTTGGAATTCGTCTTCTAGACCCCCCATGGTTCACATATTGGTTATGGTCCGCATTAAGTCTGTGCTCAGAGAGAACTGTCACTCCGGTTGTTTGTTTTCTTTTTAAAAGACATAACATTTCTCCTTCCAATAATCGGCAACACACAATACCTAGAAGGTTTACTAATATCCATAGAGACTGAGAGGAGAGTGTGACGTGGTGAGTCGGGATCCAAACCAGCCACCTTGTGGGTGGCTCAAAACTGTGTTCTCGACTTTTGTCTGGATGGTACGCACGCGTTGTCGACGTCAATGAATAACAGCAGCTAGACGATTTCGATGTTTGTGTGTTCCACAACTATAACTAACGGGAGAGAACAGGTGCTAATGATTTCCGTTCGGGATAATCAGCGTTCGGTATAGGCTTAAGTGAGTTAACGAGCAGTCCGATTGGCCGACGACGAGAAGACAGTTTTTGAATCCGTTCACCCACACGGAGGGTATGTGGCCCGCGGTTTCGGAGGTGATTCATCGTTTGGACGAATGGCTGAATTAATAGTTACGTGTATTAGAAAACATATATCACTATTTGTATTATGTACTGTTTTAACTTATTGACTAACTGACTGACTAAAGGACTAAATTACTGACTCATTAACTTACTCAATCACTTACTAACTCACCCAAATTTGAAGAGGATACACGAACCACAGCCTTCGAAATGTTATATTATTTTAAAACTAGACATACAATATATTATGGCCATCATTCCCACTTACATACAACCATCCTAAGTCCATTATGTTTTTGTAACTCACCTAAAAGGTCCCTCGACCATGAAAAGGTATATGACATTTGCTCTGGATATTTGGCACAAGAAAGGAGCAAAAGAAATATCTCTCTATAATAATGCTATTAGTATAATTTATAATAGTAGTAGTAGTAGTAGCAGTAGTATCGTGATATTCATGAGTATCACACAATCGTCCAAATTATTTATTCACCATCCGTTTTCACATATACTACTGTTTTATCCTCAAACTTGTATACATTTTTCGCGAGGCTGAAGCCTATAATGCTACTGTCCCTCCACCACCAGAAAAGGGGCCATTCCAGTTTCAGTAAGAACAAATCTCCTATTCCATGGCGGCCGTTCCTTATTTCACCATTTTTCACGGCAATAACAATTTCTGCCGACTTCGTATCGGACCAACGAGCGACCAAACACAACCCCGGTTTCTACTAGCACAGAACCCGAGCAACCCAGCTAAGGCCATTACCGTATAGAAGCTAGGCTTGGCCATTCTGTTGACCTAACACTTTTTTCCGGCGGCGGCATGTCTTTGATGTTTACACCGAAGATGCTATTTCACCTTGACCCGCGTGATGCCGTGAACAGGAATTGTTTGGGTAGGCCCCTCCTACCGACCCATCCCCCGGAGACAAATTAGTTAGACAAATAATATCTAATGGTGATTCCGGTTTTTCCCTTCCTTCCTCTTTTACATCTTGCTGTCTGTTTTCCGTCCGTGACGTGCCCTCGTCGTTGGTAAAAAGGCCATGCGATGACTATGGACGGCGTCGTTGTTATAAAGCTTTGATCTTATTGTCGGCTTATGGCAAGCAGCAGAGGGTAAACTCATTAACGCGGTTAGATGATGGGTGAGGATTTGTATTTGATGTTATTAGAATAGTTGACGATCATTAGAAGAAATGGCTTTGGTATAATTTGTCTATGTTTGACATTTATGTGTATTTATCTATCAATCTCTCTCTCTCTCTCTCTCTCTATATATATATATATATATATATATATATATATATATAACCCGCCACCCCACATCCTCCCAGACACACACTCACTCATTCAGATATGTGGTGGGCTGGCCATATTTCCCAAGTGCAAAAAGAGGATGGTCTAGGTCAGTCTACCGTAATATATATATATATATATATATATATATATATATATATATATGTGTGTGTGTGTGTGTGTGTGTGATGAGAGAGAGAGAGAGAGTGTGTGTGTGTGTGTGTGTGTGTGTGTGTGTGTGTGTGTGTGTGTGTGTGTGTGTGTGTGTGTGTGTGTGTGTGTGTGTGTCCACATCGAAATATCACCAATCACGACCCACTGAATCATCTTTAATAAGTTGTAATGATGGTGGAATAAAACTTTGTAGGTTCTAGGTTCAAATACACCGAGCAGTTACTAAATGTTCATCATCTGCTCACTAGTTGACAGAGCCTTATACTAAGTGCTAATCTTATAGGCTCACATAACTGAGACAATGTGCTAACATGTACTTTAGCTTAGAGCCAATCAACATGCCAGATACTTATAATATCTAAGTTAGTTTCGGGCCATAAGCTCATATAACAGTAAATAGAAAATATAGAAAATTTGAAAATAGAGTGAATAGAAATAATAAAATATCTAGATAACGTATAAGTCAACCCGGTTTATCAATTCAAATTAGCCAATCACAAAAGATCGAGCGATTTGAACAGGCCAATCAGCGAACGACGTTTCGCTAGGCTCAATGCACCAATCAATTTTCAGGGTGACAGTTTGCCCATCGTGATCCAACCGACTTCCGACATCCTCCCCCCATCCGGTCTACCCCCTCCTCCCCTACCCCCTACCCCCCCACCCGCCCCGGCCGACTTCGCCCCCGGCCAGTCGTCAAGGCAATCGGATGACAACGAACCGTTGCCAGTTATTGTTTTGTTGTTAATATAGTCGACTGTAAATGAGCGACAATAGACGATACCCGATCGTAAGTCGAGCCGTCAATTTGCATTCCCTTAACAAATAGTAGATGATCGATTGACGCCATCTAGTGTCTGTGACATCAAGCGACGCCATCCAGTGAGACTTTTGTTTTTTGATTTCTCTCAAACCCTTGCCTTGTTTCTTCCCCGGCTTTGTCTCTTTTCTTTGCACCTTTCTTCGGCCCTTTACTTCCTTTGTTCGTCATATTATCACCCACCATGCCACACTCCGTCCTTCTCTGATATCCACTCTATCTTTTTATACTAATGCACCATCTATAATTGGCTTTATCTAGTTTATAATAGGCTAGTAGTATTTCTTTTATTGTTGGACATAACACAACTAAATCACCCATCCACTCTCCCACTCTATATATATATTTATCTATCTATCTATCTATCTATCTATATATATCTACCTATCATTTATCTATCTATCTTCCTATCTGTCTATCTATCTATTTACCTATCTATCTATCTATCCATCTATCTGTCTATTCGAATATATTTTTCCGTGAGTGTGTGTGTGTCTGTGTGTGTGGGGGCATGCGTGTGTGTGTGCGTGCGTTCCCGCGTGTGTGTCCTCATACTATAGCTGTAATATGAAACACAGTTCAAGTAAAACGGTTTAACTGACGCATAAATCGATTTAGAAACGACTAGAATTTGACGGATTCTATATCGGGAATACAGACATACGTACGCGCAGACATACATACAGATAGATAGACATACAGATGGACAAACAAGCAGACAGACAGACAGAGAGTCACACAGACAGACAGACACCTTCTAGCTTCTTGATGCCTTACTTTTTCTGAGCAAGTCTACATAACCGCTAGAACCCCATCTCGGTCACGTGAAATGACAATTAGAGAAACAGGTAGATAAACATGATGGGCACATAGATGATTAAGATGGCAATACGGTTACCTAGATAAGTTATTCGGTAGCTAACCGCATTATCTACAAACCCGTCAACATCCATTATCCAGTGTTAGATAGTGAAAATTTACTTTTTTCCATTCTTCTATCCGTGCTACTATACAGCAAATGCCACATATGAAGATGTGCCATGATGGCACGGTCGGATAGTACCATCTTGGTAGCCATTGGCTGTGGCCATGACACCTGACACGTGTCTATATACCGTAGCTAACTAGGTATCTCCACCAGTTTAGTTAGGAGATAATTACGTTTCAAGAACTGTGTGAGTGTGTGTGTGCATCTGTGCGTGTTTGTGCGTGCGTGTGTGTGTATGTGCGTGCGTGCGTTGTGGGAGGCACCGTGGGGGGGGCCAGCGCTAAAGCCAGTGACTTAGATAACCATATAAAATCCTCTTGTTTCTGTATGTCTGTCGTCTGACTCTCTCTCTCTCTCTCTCTCTCTCTCTCTCTCTCTCTCATATATATATATATATATATATATATATATATATATATATATATATATTAAAATATTTTGAGAGGGGGGGCCTTTGAGTGGCTGAATTGCGATATTCTACGCCTAACTTATAATTATTCCTACTTTGCCATAGAGTGGAAGATGTTCCGTGGGTGGGATATGTTCCGTGGGTGGGATATGTTCCGTGGGTGGGATATGTTCCGTGGGTGGAGTAGGCTGCCTTTATTGCCTACCTAATTCAACTAATTCACTCTTAACATATTATCATTTTACCTCAGCTAATGAAGCTATCTCTATATCGTGTTTTTATTTATCTCTCAAGTTTATCTAATTTATGTTTCTTTATTAATTTGTTACCTTTATTTAATTATCCTACCTTTATTATCTTTGTTATATTTCCTAATATGGTTTACCATTGTTACACTTTATACATATTGTTACAATTATTTACCCTTTTACCATTGGTTGCTATTAGTACCTATTTTAATCGGCTTACCTCGTTGGTATCATCACGTTGTTGCCTCCGGAACCTCTGTAACCTCTGTAACCACCAGTTCCCGTGTTAAATACGTTAAATCTTTCACCTTTCCTGACCCCGATAACATATTTACCTCTACCACGTCTATTGGCATCGAGCATATTCTCAGGTCGTAGGATCGAATCCCACTATGCCACGGACCAGACGGAATGACCTAGTCACTGACTGACTGACTCATACATCCTAACAGTATTTGGAAAAAGCTCGTTATCCGATAAACTCAGACGACAGAGGCCACGACAAAGCGATGCGGATATTTCGGATCGCAGGAATTATTTAGACGTCGACAAAATTACGATGCTAATTTTACGGTCAATATTGTACACCAAAGTTTTAATTAAAAAAATCATTTTTTTAAACGGTAACAAACAATCAACATTTTCTTGTTCGTATACAACGCGAAGATGTTATGGATCGACAAAGGTTTTAAGTTTACAATCGGTATCCAACGTTTACAACTTACCATATTCCAGATACTTCTCTGTCTTGTTCCTTCTGTCTAGTCTCTTAATTAACTGTCTTCCATTAAGGACGTTACTGGTGCTTCTGTTAATTAGGTCACCCGTATAACCTTAGTCTTTCCATTGATCTCCAATACATCTGGCAACTCATATGCCAAACATATCCATAATATCATATAGTTACCATTGTAATCTCAATTGAATGCAGCGAATTCCACTTTCGTACTTTCGCCAGAATGGAATACAATCCTAATATAAAACGTTGCTTTTTAACATATTATTCGAGTTTATTCGTTCCGATTCTGTTAACGATATATATATATATATATATATATATATATATATATATAGATGTAGGTGTGTAATAGTGACTTTTGTGCAAACTGTAGACTCAACTGAGTCGAGCAGCATGCAAATGTAATGGGACGAAGTGATGGATGAAACAACCTTCGGAAATAATCCGGTCATTCGGCGTTCTTTTCGTGTGCAGGACGACCAGTGTTAGCTGGCAGTGTAAGCACGCACGCACGCACGCACGCTCTCTCTCACTCACATACACGCACGTACAGGCAAGCAGACAGACAGACAGACACATAAACACACACACACACACTATTATATTAAAATAACCATTGGGCCTAGTGTGGGATCCAGTGCGGTTGCCCTGGTTCACCGTATCAACCGGTCATTCTATATTTATCACGCTAGTTAGACGATCCGCGTTTCTCCCCATTACGTGTACCTGCATCGGAGAGCTGACGTCACATGGTCAACGTCAACATCATTCCGGATCGCCGAAACGGCGAGTTCCGAATTATCGACGTGACGAGATCCAGATCTCGTTAGAGCACCGCTTCCGGCAATCAATTTCGCTCGGAGCACGTGTCGCATTAGGGCCGTTCGATAAAAATAAGGCCTTCCCCCCGCACACCCATGTACACTTGGAGAGCCGATCACAATAACTCGACACACCATCTCGAACTCGCACAATGCCCCGCCTGGGCGATAATTAATCAAGATCGCCTCGGTTAGGGCAACACCGCGTTGTTTACGCGCGAGTCAGGCCTGGCTTGGTCGCTTCCTGGTTTGTGCGAGATTTTGTTTTATCTCGTCAACAAGTTGCCGAATCCGTGGCTCTTTTCGTCCATGCTGACCATCATTTCGCCGATAATTCGTCATTGGCTCGTGTTTGGTCGGCCATTTTTTCCCTATCGGCAAATGAACGCCGCCAACAAAAAGGTGGCACTTAGCCGCAGACCGGGCACGTGATTGATAACTTCGTCAAATATGGCCGACTTCCGGTGAACGCCTTCGCCTCCCATGGCCGCCCAAAGACAACAGATCACGCGCCTCGGACGGGAGAGGCCATTTCTCGGCGGAGTGCCCTGGTTGTAAAGAAGGCGCGCTGATTGCCGGAAGATGTCACCGGCTATGTGTTCCATATGTCGGGAAGGTGTTGCTGCAGGGGATTAGAGTCTCCCTGGAGGGTGTCGCGGCCTGGTATGGCGACAATAATCACTCACCCCGTTCTCGTATCACCACCAGTCAGTTCCTGATTGTTCCTGGAAGGTGGAAGGAGGTACCATCGAGGTTGCCTATTTCTAGGCAGCTACTCAAGTTCTTAGACTAGATATAGACGTAGCTTGCTTTGTCCGAAGGCGGCGAATGTGAAGGTGCGCCTGCCACTTAGAATGGTACCGACTTGTACCACCAGTGTAATCCAGATTGCGGGTTCTTAGTTACAGAGAAGGTTCCAGAAATTTAGATCATATATATATATATATATATATATATATATATATATATATATATATATATATATATATATATATATATATAAGAAATTCAGCCCCACATAAATATTTAAAAATCTCTTACATATGATCCAGAATGTATGAAGAGTTCTATCCGATGTTCATATCTCAGCCATGTTTATCCAGAAAGTGCCATCTGT
Organism: Paralvinella palmiformis; assembly: GCA_025642065.1. Classification (NCBI taxonomy): domain Eukaryota; kingdom Metazoa; phylum Annelida; class Polychaeta; order Terebellida; family Alvinellidae; genus Paralvinella; species Paralvinella palmiformis. The sequence goes on along the minus strand of JAODUP010000312.1, from coordinate 260,729 downwards.
ACATTGTCTTTCATCTACATAGTGAATCGTGTTGTCTTATATTCCTGGGATGGAAAATAACAGATTCAGGGCATCTGGGCTGGTTAGGAGCTAGGACAGTGCAGTCATTAGAGCATTGCTCTGCAAATATTCAGGTTGTGTGTTCGAAGTTTTGCCTGTGTTTGTGAGATATTTTATTCGGGTGTCACCTCATTCGCTTGTTCCAGATGTCCCAGATGTGACTACTGCTGAGTTTAAACAAAATACTCACTTGTCTGGACCTGTTAATGTATATGTATGCGTTTGCTCGCGCCTTATTTGTTGTGTTTGCAATGCACAATGACATGTAGAACATATCCGAACCTTTTTTTATATGTATGATTCACCAGGGTGAATTCCTTCGATAATTACTCCGTCTGATCTATAACTCTAAATATTCGTCTGTCTGTTTATCAGTCTAGTTTTTCTAGATGTTGACATATATGACAACGTAGTTTGTGTGTTTGTTTATGTGTGTCTTGTGTGTGTGTGTGTGTGACTTTGCAAAAAATTGATAGCATATACGCGAACCTGTGTGATCCATTTTATTACCATCAGTCAGCTGTCTGGATTTGACCTAATTTGATGGCGTCTGATTCGGAGTTGATCAGGTTAGATCACTTCCGGGTCAATTGGTCGTCGGCTTGCCATCTGTTATGGCTGTCATCAGTTGTCTGTGATCACACACACATACACACACACACACACACA
>JAODUP010000312.1:180000-255000 GCA_025642065.1 Paralvinella palmiformis | reverse complement strand
TTGGCATGACGGCTGGCCTTGATGAAAGTGAACTGCGTTTGTTAATTGAATAACAGAAGATAGGTAAATAAAGATGAGTTGATTAGTTATCTCGTGGTGAGAGCATTAGACTAGCCAAACAACACGAAAACTCAATCCTGCCGCAACTTACATACTAGACACTTTAAACATTAGACACTTCAAACATTATACACTTCAAACGCTAGACACCTCAAACATTAGACATCCTACACAAAGTACATCCCCAACACTAGTCAGTTTATTAATAGGTGACCCATATATTCCATCAAACATACATATACGCAAATATACAGTCGGTAAGATAGTGGTGGGATTTGAGAAAGGGGTTTGAGGGCACGGGGAGATCGATTTATAAATAGAAAGAGAACGAGGTAAGAGAGTAGTGAGTGAGTGAGTGAGTGAGTGAGTGAGTGAGTGAGTGAGTGAGTGAGTGAGTGAGTGAGTGAGTGAGTGAGTGAGTGAGTGAGTGAGTGAGTGAGTGAGTGAGTGAGTGAGTGAGTGAGTGAGTGAGTGAGTGAGTGGGAGAAAAAAAAAAGAGGGAGAGAAACCTAACAGACGCCGACAGCACATTATCCACAGTTATTTCCGGGCCGCCTGGTGTGACGTCACACCAGTTCAGTGCCCGGGGTACCACTAAATGGGATCACAGAACGACAGAATGAAAACTGACAAAGGATCATCTGTAAGAGGGAAGTGGCGAGATGGAAATAAATAACTGTCCCTCAACTAGCCACGCCGATTGGATGATGAAGTGTTCGTATAGGATCGATCTGTGGGCGTTATTAATCGGATAAACAGAGAATGGGGGAATGTTTTTACGAGATCGAGAGATCCTCAGCAGGTTTTATCAATGACATTAATGGCGAATATTTTGTTGCGGAAAGAAACGTAAATATTGTCTTATAGGAGAACAGTGGATGGCATAACATGATACAGACAGCTACATGAAATGATCGGCCAAGACGTATTATAGGAGTGAATGATAAGGCACTGGCACAGATAATTGAATATCATCATTGCATAATCAAAAGGATTCATCGGAGTTAAAATCTAGGAATATGTATTATCCTGCCCGATACGGAGTGTGTCTCATCTGGATGCATGCCTCCGTGTGCAGCACTCAGTCGGATACTAGTCCCGCCTGTTCACCTATAAATGAAATATGTAATCTAGATCTTCATGCTCATCGCGTTTTATCGATTTGTAGCGCATTATAAAGATTTCAATCAGCAAAGTTCCACGCTTTAGTAGGTGTGTTGCAAATATTACATATCTACACGCTATTGCATTACCAGATGTGAAGGCAACAGCAACAGATGGTAGTATATCATATTTCAAGGAGAACATTGATTTGTAATAAACATTGATAATATACAGCAAATATCAGCACTGACTAATGACATTTATATATATTATATATATATATATATATATATATATATATATATATATATATATATATATATATATATATATATATATATATATATATATGTGTGTGTGTGTGTGTGTGTGTGTATGTGTGTTTATGTATATATATGTTACATGCACAACAGATGACATTCTATCCTATATATATATATATATATATATATATATATATATATATATATATATATATATATTCATTGTAATATGACCTTGTTCTCAGTACATATAGATCAGTTAAGATGACCGTCAGTTTTAGGATATAAAACTATATCTTGCTGTGATGAAGGTCGTGTGGTGCCCCTCTCTATCTCTCTCTCTCTCTCTTTCTCTCTCCCTGATCTGCTCTTAATCGCATATATGACATTATAATCAGATTATTACAGTATCGTATTATACGCTGTATCGTCGGTTATCCGACACTCGCGCTATCCGTCGCTGTCCGCGCCACCTTTTAATCCCATAATTTAGTCGGCCAAAGATATCACACAGATGGTGCCACTGATATGATCCTGGAAAAAGATAGGTAGTAGGGGTTCATTTAGACCCCTCCCCAGTGAATAATGACTACAGAATAACGACTGGCGAATGACAAAGCGATGGACGACTTTCCCGGAATATCATCCCCGTAACAAGAGCCCTGAATATTTGCCCTTGGATAAAGCCATTGGATAGTGACCCCTGTATCTAGGTCTCAGAGTGCAATGGTGAGATTTCGGTGACAACCCGAAAACAACCCCCGAGCATAACACCCGCTGAATAACAATTTCTAAATAACAGCATCGGGCGGGAGTCATCCGAACATCTATTTTTCGGCGGCTTTTATAACTCATTATTAAATAACAAACAGCTTATAAACTTCAGATCCAGAATAACAAGTGTTGGGGGACAAAGTTTAACAAGCCTCCAATAACATCTCGTGAATAACTCCCACCCCGCTCCACCCCCTACAACTAACTACTCTGGATAACAGCTAATTTTAGGCGAGCCACATTTCCCTCCCACCAAGCGTTCTCCGGTCATAATACCCCGGATGAGCTGAAGTAGATTGCTTGTATTAGCTTATCAGCCATCTTGTAATAACACGTGACTGATGTCTGTTAAATGGCGGCAGAATATTCTCGGGTCGTCGTCAAACAAGAAAAATGGACATAATTCGTAATATTTCCCTCCTTATACGATCGGTGCGGTGTTTACTCGTGACGTCAGACCTCCGAAAGCGGCAATATTGTCATCGCCCGGATGTTGGCAAAGAAACGGTCACGTGATAGCGGCGGATTAGTCCCATTGGTCGATATTAGTGATGATTTGGCTAGTTATGGCGTGCCGTTGTGGTTAGGATAGCATACGGGGAGGTTTGTTAGGTAAAATATAGCTTTAGGCTAGACGGAACAAGCTGGCGTTAACAATGTAAACTAATAAGGTGTGTGTGTATGTGTGTGCGTATGTGTGCGTGTGGGAGAGGGAATGGGTGGGTGGATGTCTGTGTGCGTGCATATTTCTGTCATTATGCAGTCGGTAGAACTCACGAAGTTTAGTACCAAAGACAAAGACCCCATAGCTAATGAGAACGAGGAATTTAATTTAATTTATTTGAGAAAACAAACATCGATCACATCATTCTTGAACACAGACTTGAAGATATCACATGATACATCATCCAATAACCTATTCGACAAAGTGAAGGCTGCTATATATAGTACACAATCACCATATGACCTGATTAGTACTTATTGTGATAGCTGATTGTGTGTGAATATATATATATATATATATATATATATATATATATATATATATATATATATATATAAAGCGTTTATATAATATAGCTGATGCTTAGCACCATATCAACGTGTACTGGTCGCCAGCGGAGGTGTGTAGACTGTGTGAATATAAACAATTTGAAAATTGAGACCTGTACTATACCAGATATGAAACATAGAATCTTACCTATTAAACTAATCAAGAGAATATTACACGTTTTGGTCAACTGTATCAAAGGCAGCTGACAGGTCAAGAACATCAGCATTGTTGGCTGACATCGTACTATAGCTCTTCCAATGAACTAATGACGCATTAGTGTCGTTTCTGCTTATCTATTCGGATATTCTGGATTCATAAAGACTATTCGATAAGCATTTGTTTCTATGTTATATGGCCCTTGTTGATTGGAACTAATGAAATAGCCAATTCAGTAGAAGCGCATTTCCAGTTATTTACTGAACACGGGTCGCTTGGTACCCAGGAAGTATCCAGTCCCTTAACATTGCACCGATCAGAGGGAAACCACTTATTATCCAGTTGACCTAAAGACGATGGTTACCTTACGGAAGCTCAATTTATCAATCGTTATATTCTGGTGCTGGCTAAGTCACCGAATAACCTGAAGCTAAGCGAACCATTTCAGGATGATGGTTGCTTATTTATGTTTCGCAAGTGAGTTGATAATTCATTTAATTTTAGCTGACTCGATCTGTTGGAAATTTCGTGTTAAGGTTGAGCTGTAAACGTATATTTCATGTTAATCTTATACGTTGCTTTTCTCTTGCCATTCTGCATGTACCTAGAATGAATAGACCGAAGCATCTCTAAAGATAACTAACTGAAATGCAACCCACCAAATAGCCAACATATGTAGTTAGGCTGAAGTTTGAACCGTGGTGTTAGAAATCTGTGGCCGGCCACGTTACCAGTCCGACCAGGGAGATGTGTGAATGTGTGTATATGGGAGTATAAATCTTAATGGTAAATACTTTAGAACTTCGCTATGCTATTAAAGGTTAGACATCTCAGACAGTCTTTGTCCTTCGATGTCCATTGAATGGTATATTTGTTGCTTTTTATGCTTCCCAGTTATTTGGAGACAGTTAGCTACGTCTACTCCATGCTGAGATGGACATTGTTATCAACTGGACCATGATTAATCATCCTGAATTAGCCTGTGTGTGTGTGTGTGTGTGTGTGTGTGTGTGTGTGTGTGTCTATATCTGGGTCTGTCTCTCTATCTCTCTCTCTCTCTCTCTCTCTGTATGTGTGTGTGTGTGTGTGTGTAGGTGTGGTTTTGCGCGCGTGTGTGTGTATGTGTGTGCGTTTCTCACTCTCTCTCCTTCTATATATATATATATATATATATATATATATATATATATATATGTCTGTGTATGTGTGTGCGTGTGTGTGTGTTGGTCTCTCTCTTCCTCTCTGTGTGAGTGTGTGTTTGGTGGTTTGTATGTGTTGGTACACACGTGTACATGTCTACAGTCGAGACCTGTAGGACAGGACATAGGACAGTCACGGGCAATAACAGTGCTCTAGCTGATAATGAAGACCCTCAGTATCTCGTAATACAACTATCCTGATACCCGCTCTAATTAGAATGATAATGATTGACAAGGTAATTGGAAGATTTAGACACGTTTGTCACATCACGATTGTTGTTAGATGACACGATATATTCGTACGGGAGCCCATCCCAAACGCAACATGCGACCCAGAGCAATATCCTCAACATAGAGCCCCGATAAGCCTAGCAACCAACAAGGGTGTTAAGGCGAAGTAAACGATGAAACATCGCTCAGTCGCAGTTTGATACCAGGTAGTCCACAATTATAATTGGGCTGTTTGATCATCAGTCAGTATATCATGAAATTTCGGTGTTAACCACGCTACTGGATAGGTAATAACCCCCCCCCCCACACACACACACACACATATATATATATACACACACGCACGCGCGCGTAATACGACAAAACAAGTCACAGAGGGTCCGGTTCTTGACCAAGCCGATCTCACAGAATCGAGCCCGAAGAATGTTGCTTAGTCAAAAACAAAGGACGGGTTTGTAGATATGGATATAAGACTAGTGGGATACTGGGAGTAGAATATAGAGAGGGGGAGAGTGACACACACACACACACACGCACACACACAGAGAGAGAGAGAGAGAGAGAGACATACACACACAGAGAGGGAGAGAGACAGACAAAGAGAGGGAGAGAGAGGTGGGAGAGTGAGCCAGAAAGGATAAGAGAGAGGTAGGAGATTAACAGAGATATAGAAGGAGAGGGTGTGTGTGCGTGTTTGTGTGCGTGTGCGTGCGTTTATGTGTATGTGTATGTTCATGTATGTGTGGGTCCGATATGAGGTTATTTTTACTACCTAGCTGCCAAGCTTTCCTCTTCCCTGTAAACATCAGACACAACATGGACTAGACTTCCTGTTATACAGACGCCATAACACAAACGAAATCCAACACAAATCCAACACAATTCAGCCTTTTATTATTTATGCTTGTTTTGTTTTGTTTAATTCTTTGGGGGGGGGGGGACAGCAGGTTTACACCAAATACTGACCTACTCACCCGTAAACAACTCCGATAAATCAACTTCCGGTGCTATTTTACATCGTTTTCTTCCGATCGCCGAAATAACGGACCTCACAAAACAGTCCGCTTTAAACTGTCTTTATTGGGTTTTTGTGAAAGGATTTTATGATCTGTTGTTGTGCAGTCAACAGCAGTGGGAGGAGAGGCATGAGGGGGGGGGTAGATTAGTAATTGGCCGTGAAGTATGGACATCCGGTACAACACGTGGTCAGATCGTTTTTGTTCTATCGGGGAATGAGAACAAGAAAAGGGAAATGGAAAGATGTTAATAAAATCTGTTTCAATTGTCACATCTGTTAGAGCCGAGTTTTGTGATCCGAGCAGATGAAATGTTATAAGTGATGAACTGCTTGCTGACTGCGTAAAACTAGGTCTATCTGCCTGTCTATCTGTCTGTATGTATGTATGTATGTATATGTGTATATAATAATAATGTATATTTAATAAAGCGCCCTTACTAGCAGGAGCCATTCAAAGGCGCTGTACAAATAATATGTAATATAATAATACCCCAAATAATAAGTCTGTAAAAACCATGTAATTATTTCAAAGATAATAATTATTTATCTGTGAAAGCGACCTTAAATAGGGTGTTTTTAGAAGAGACAATATTTCGAAGAGACGCCGCATTTCTAATATTTGCCGGCAACCTATATATGTATGTCTGCCTGTCTGTCTGTTTATCTGTCCTAGAACCCGTCTACAGTCAGTATACAGATTGGCTGTTTGGCTGTTTTACGGCGAAATTTCCCCCACGAAGTCGGCTAAATCGGCCGTGCGACGTGCAAAGGGAATGGGGCGAAGTAAAGGATGAAACAGCTTTCATATATACCTTCCCGAGATTTGAACTCAGGTGATTAAAATCTGTGGCCAACCGCGCTACCAATTAGACCAAGGAAGGGCCCACTTTTTATAGATTGGTATGCCAGGTCGACTTATATCGGGATGCTGTAGGGATGTATGTGTACCCGTTGTGTATGGATTGGGATCTGTCTAGGGGCCTGTCTTTATATGCGTCTAGGTATCTGGGTGGTTTATATTTGGTTCGTTACAGCGGTCATCTAAACATTGTTTTATTTCTATAGATGAACCTCTACATTTGATGGATGGAAATGCGTCTATACACAGACTGCTGATAGATGGAGTATTTAATTGATTCTCAAGATACAGTCTTTGTAGATGGGTGTGAATAGGGCCATCCATATATATATATATATATATATAAGGGCTTGTGTGCATATAGGTCGGTGTGATACTTCCTACTTCCTACAACATCATACAATCTACTTGGATCAAGCTTTATCATAATTTATATTATTCAAGATATTTTACATATGGATGATAGATTGACAGACGGATGCCAGTAACACGAACTGGCATCCTTATGATCCCGAACAGTACACAATCTGGTCGACTCGTGTACGTCTTTTGCTTTTTGACGCATTGTATAGCCAACGATGTACATAAAATTATCGTACAGAATGTCCAATCGGTACATTATAATAACATGTTTTCTAATATGTATATCTCATATGTGCAGTGCTATTTGAGGTGTATATGTAGTGCTGGTTGACAAGTATTTAGTGGTATGTGGCGTATGTACGGTATGTTGGTTGCCGTACACGAAATTCTTGCTAATCGTTGATATATGTGTGTGGCTCTGAATTACACCTCACCACAGATATGTTTATATGTCAGTAGGTAGACAGGTCAGACATGCCAGACATGTTTATTAGCCAGTTGATATTAGTTAGATTTCGCTGTAAATTGTTTCCTTTAGATTAGGATTTTTAAGTACATTAACAACTTTAAGTATATTAAGTTTTTTTTTTATTCAGAGGAAATTATTTTCTAAATCTAATTCGCAGATTCTCAAATCTTTGCTTGAAGATAGAAATATAAGACATTAATGAAACTATCAGTTCTGAAAATAACTCTGGTATGATTGTAAAGATTGTACGGTTTTATATATATATATATATATATATATATATATATATATATATATATATATATATAAGCTGGGTGACTGTGCGTGCGTACTTGTGTGTTTGTGTACATGTATATTTGTATATGTATGTGTATGTATGTTTATGTCTGTCTCTCTGTCTCTCTCTCTCTCTCTCTCTCTCTCTCTCTGTACGTGTGTCTGTATATATGTGTGTATGATATAGATTGTGGTATATTGGGAGGTAAAAGTCGCGCATACGAATAATTTTGGTGAAACAATGTCCCTGAGAGTCGAGTAGATAAAAAGTAAACGGTTGTTTTTTAAGCAAACAGCTTAACTATCACTAATGTTTTATGACCGTTTATAAATGTGATCCACTGAAAATCATCTTGGGGAAAAATAAAACACACATACACACACACATACAAACACACACAAACATATATACAAGAACACCGAGGGGCCACATTTATGTTGTGTTGCCATTCTAGGAACTATTACGCTATAAGCCTAAACAGTGTGTTTGTTATTTGGGTAGGGTATAAGTAAGTGCATTGCGTTGATGGTGTATAGGTGTGGGTACGTTATATCAGTGTGGTGTATCTGCGTGGGTACGGTGTATCTGTGTGGTGTATCTGTCTGAGTACGGTGTATCAGTGTGATGTATCTGTGTGGGTGCGGTGTATCAGTGTGGTGTATCTGTCTGGGTACGGTGTATCAGTGTGGTGTGTGTGTCTGCGTTGGTACGGTGTATCAGTGTGGTGTATATGATTGGTTATGTATCAGTGTAGTGTGTAAGCCAATAAAAACATATCAGGTAGTGTTTTAAAGCCGATGCCTTTCAGATGGGATCAAATTTGAAATCAACTATAACACACTGATATAATATCAATATTCGACTCAATCATAGGTCACCAGTTCGAAACCGAACCCAAGCCAAGAATGTAATCAAAATATTAATCCAAGGCCATTGGGATTATCTGAAAACGAATCGAAGGTTTTGATACGAACTCGACACTAAAACAAACTGGAAAACAAACAAATTCGTGAGACTGCATTCCGAAACAAAGCTGACGGAGCACCGGAAACGAACCTCGTTTGCGAAATTTGTAAAATAGAAGGAAAAACAAAAACCCATTGGGATTATAATTGTAGATCCAGAACAAGAGCCATAGGTGAGGTTAACAACCAGTCCGAATTCCCGAGAGTGGTGGATATGCGATTCCATATCATGGGATTATAGCGAAGATTCACGCCAGTATCCGCTCCCTCGTAATTGATGAATATTAATTAGCACGCTCCGGATATGGTTATTTAATCTGTGATGAGAGAAATGGATAAAAACTGGAAAAGAGGATAGAAACAAGAAAACAAACCATAGTAGAAATATTGGATATATTCAGTTGTTCTGGTTTTACCAGGGAGTGATTAGAGACAGATAAGGGAAAAGAGAAAAAAAGACACATTTCCACATATATGGACACAGGTAGGACATAACCTATGTCTCGGCTACTCGTCAGTTTGTGGAAAACAACAAATCCGCTTTTCGTACCCGACAAATATCGCATGTCCACAGCTACGTGCAGTGTGTGAGTGTCTGTTTGTGTGTGTGAAGGCGCGCGCGCGCACGCTCGTGTGTGTGTGTGTGAAGGTAATGGAAATAGATACAAACGTGGAAAGATAGATGGATTAAGAGAGAGAGAGAGAGAGAGAGAGAGAGAGAAAGAGAGAGAAGAGAGAGAGAGAGAGAGAAGAGAGAAAGAGGTATGGAAGCCATACAAGAAAATATAAACCCAAGAGGTTTCCCAATAAATCTGCTTGCTATAATCCAGAAACCCAAACCTTTACAAACAAATAACCACAAAGTGGACGACATGACGTCAGAGTGAACATGAAATGTATTGAATAAGTAGATTACCGTAAACCAGCGAACACTTATTTTTCTAATGATTTTGTTAAAACATTTAAATATTTATTTTTATTTTTTGTTTCGTTCGTTTTTTCTTCTGGGGTTCTGAATCTAGCCATGATATGCGAGCAGTAGATGGAAACATAATTTGAAGGACTTAGCCACAAATTCATCACGTTTTCAGAATCCTGTAGGATTTCGGTCGTGATGCTAGGCACATTGCCACTGACGGGTATGGCCTTCACCTTGTCCCATTGGAATATACGGAGTGATCCAGATAGCGTTCAGGTTTTGCGCCGATCAATCATCCTAGGCGTGTCCAGAACAGTTATCTGGATACATCAGGAAGAGCATAGCTATCATAATATTCTGAATTACAGTCAGAACCCGTTAATCCGGACATCGTTTATCCGACAAATCCACCATCCGACAAATTATTGCCTTTTGACAGATTTAGATCCATTATAAATTACTTTTAATCCGACAAAATCGTGTTCCGCGTTCAGACTCCGACACTTCAATTCGCCAAAAATGACCTCGATAATTCGACAATACGAAAATGTTGCCAAATATTCCCGCCGGTTCAGTCATGCAAGACACACCAGCATGTTGTCGGTAATGGTTCATTAACCTGCCCACCCGAGATAATTGCCATATCGTAACCAATTACATTCATCCTCGACCATACACACCGACATACGATGATTCTATTGCCTGTGGTTATCTAATAGCTAATCATAACAATTCATGGCTAATTAAAAACACAAATGTGTGATCTTTCCAAAGAGCAGATCATAAGGTAATTTGATGGACACAGTGACACGAGTATTTCTTTATAATGTCTGTAATTAAGAAACATGAAACTGATTAATAGCTTCAATGCCATTCCGCATCTTGAGCAGGGTTATTGAACATTAGTTTAAATACGGAGGCATATCTTTATGATTTAAAATTGTGTGACAGAAACTACCGGTATGTCACAGACTCGATATTCTCGTTAAATTGGACACACACACACACACACACACACTCGTCACACACACACACACACACACACACACACACACACACACACACACTCGTCACATACACACACACATACACACACCAACACGCCTACGGTAAGGCCAGATCAGTATGGTGTCTTTACAGACTCTAGTAGTGTCAGGTCAAAGTGACCATCGTCTATTTGCAGTGTCAAAATGTCCTATACCTATTACTTTAATAACCATATGTATCTATGTCACAGTTAATTATGTATTACATATGTGCTATGACATTATACTCTCCACGAAAAACGAAAACAAACTACTGATAAATCGAAGTGATTTATTTCTAAATCAATTTATATTTTATTTATCTGGATTTCTCTGAAGTGAACAATTGGCGCAATGTAGGATGAATCGTAAGAACGCAACGAGTGAGTGAGTGAGTGAGTACGTTCGTGAGTGACTGAGTGAGTGTGTTCCCTTGCGCTGTACACACCTGAGACTTGTGGCTGAGCGATCATCACGAGAGATGCAATTCAGAAACTCAGGTAATGTGGGGATTCGAAACTGCAATCTGGATGTTTGCAGCGAAGTTGAGTTTAGTTGACTTGTTTACCCCTAAGAAAGCATCACCAAAAGATAGCCATGGGTGAGATTCGAACCCGCAACCTGATCTTTAAAGCTCCGTGCCATAACCACTGTGAAATCCGAACAATTTTTGTTGCTAACTGCTCTACCCGATAGATCGCAGTAGAGAGCCCTACAAAATTCCTATTGTAGCTGAGCATGTGGTGGCTGAGGTTGTTATGATTGGATAGGTTCAGGCTTGACAACAAGCTATTTATAATCATGCTATGGCTGAACATAATTTGACTAAAAATATCATGTTATGGCTAAACATATCGGGCTCGAACATGTTAACGCTGATCATGTTAACGGCTGAGAATGAAGCAACTGATCCGAGTAAGAAATACTGGGTCGGCCCATTGCGGCTGAATATGTTATAAATGATGATGTTATCACTGATTGTTGGGCGCCTCCATGACCTAACTGGTAGCGCGGTTGGCAACATATCTATACCACCTGGGTTCAAACCCCGACCGGGCTATATGGAAAGGGTGCTTCAGGCCGTAAAACAGCAACATTTACATGTTTTATATGTTATCACTGATTGGATAACAGGTAAATATGTCACGGCTACGTATATTCTGGCTGTAAGTGGTACATGTTAATGCGTTCAAAGTAATCGTAGTATGGCTGTATAATTGTGGACATCCTTTGATTGATCATGGTATGACTGGCCATGGTATGACTGATCATGATAGTTTGAAGGTTGTCAGTTCTAACTAAACATGTTATGACTCTAGGTATTGTGGCTGAAAATGTCAAAGCTGTGTTACAATCGATGAGGATGGGGGTGGATTAGAATCATTTTGGCTGGAGACATCTTATTGGTCGGTGCTATAACCAGATATACGATGATTGGACCAATTACAGCGGAACAGTATACAACCATATCCTGGACTAGTTATTGGGGGAATCCCGATTGTGGCTTTGTCACGTAATCGCAAATTTTCTTGTCATTGTCTTCAGTGAGTGGGTGATTGAGTGAGTGAATAGGTGTGCTTCATTGTGCGAGCGGATGCAACGAAACAAGGTATAATGTTAATGAGCGATAATGAAGGTTTTGTAGATATTATGTTGAACCTGACTGGCATTATATTATTCACACGCATAAGCACGTACACACACGCACATACACATAAACATACACAAAAAGACACACATACAGAGAGGGAGAGAGAGAGAGAGAGAGTCCAATTACCACAATAAGATTCAACTCTCCCTAGCGCATATGTCACCAGTCAGTCAGCTGCCCGACACGCCATGATAACAAGATCATTACAAGCAGCAAGAACAACAACACCTACACCAACAACAACGACATATCCACCCACCAACCCATCCAGGAAACGCCCAATACTGTTAATTATCCTTAACTGGCTGCTCTCGTCCGCGGGATGATCCGGACTCCTACCCGAACGTATGCATCGCGTTCGGCCACAACGATACCGAACGGCCCGATGTTCGGCCACAGGAGAACCTATCCCAGTATAAACACGGCTCCCACCCCGCGTGTTAGGGATTAGTACCCGATGTTAGGTCAATAACACTCTGTTTGCGGTGATTCGGCGTTTAGGTTGTGCGCTAATTGTTCCCACTTCGCCGTCTAACCATCGTAGGTAGGAATGGGGTGGGGGGGGGGTTAGACGCTAATGATTTGTTTCCGAATGAAATCGGGCGGAATTTCGAGAGTGCTCCGGAACGATTTGTTCTTGTTTCGTTTGTTGCACCGGGTCACGACAGCTCAATGGTAAATGGGTACACTAGGAAGTGGAGGGCAGGACGGGGTTCACTCGGTTCGATTCAGCTGTAACTAGCTACTTGGTCTCTCGCCGCGACTCATTGGTTAACCGAGCCATAAAACCAGTACCTGGATCGGCGGTGTCGGATTACGTGCCTTTAATTGGCATCCGGAATTGGCATGCTCCCTGTCGGCTTTGATTGTGGCGCCGAATTGTAACGGATCGTGTCAGGGAAGTGCCACCTAACGGCGAGAGTAAAGCCGATAATGACTTAAAAACTGTTACGTTCTTAGAGAAGGGCGCCTCCTCGATCAGGACAAGAGATCGATATCAATAAAACTCTAACCTTCTTTCAGTCGCTCTGGTTTAATATATATATATATATATATATATATATATTAAAATTCAAGCTTAACTTATTTCTTCTGTGTGATTCGTGAATCTGTAGTTTTTATACTAGCAGATTACTTGCGCTCGCACGCGCACACACGCACACACACACACACATATATATATATATATATATATATATATATGTGTGTGGGGGTGTGTGTGGGTGTGTGTGGGGTTTATATATGTATGTATGTATGTATCCACGTCAGCTAGAGAGACATTAATCCCATAATTCTTCAACATATTGTCGTGTGACATTTAAATGAACAATACAAATAAATAATGGACATATGTCTGTTGGATGTGTGTGTGTGGGGGGGGGCGTTAATGGGTGAGTATAGGCATATGGAGTAGAGCGAACGGGGGGGGGGGTAAAACAGGCAGAGAGACAACTATACGAACATGTAGATATTTGGTTATAAAGACAGACGTACAAAGAGAAGTGCACAGTGTAATCAGTAATCGAATTTCATATACACACACACACACACACACACACACATATATATATATATATATATATAGCGAGAGAGAAGGAGGTGAAGTGAGAGAGAGAGAGTGTGTGTGTGTTGTGAAACAAATGACCAATATAACATATACCTCATCAGTCAAAATACCTGTTCAACTAGCTAGATTATGTTTAGGAACAAAATACGAGAGTTTGCTTTTGATGTGAATGTTTAGTAAAGATAATTACTAATGGTCAATTAATGGCACAATAAGATGTACGTCTCGTATAGCACAGACGAGCCAATGGCGGGCTGACATATAAAGTACATATAGGGATGTGCTGTTGGCGTCGCTGACATCCTTAAGGTAGACACCTCAGATAGATAGATATACTGCCATCCTGTCACATGTCATTATCTTACTGGCCTTGTTACGATGAAGAAAGCTCATCATTAATGACTACACCGCTCGTTTGGTGTATTTATAGTCACCGCGATACCAGCTGCGTAATAGACGTCTATTTATAGCCATCTATCCGCAGCCAAAACAGCAGCCTGGCTACACGTAACAACAGCTGTGTACTTACATATAACACAGCTGTTAATATACATTCAACAGTGATGTCTACCGATATCAGACGCAGTTTTATAGCCATGCCTTACAATGGGACTCTACCTACACGTCGGACAACTGTTTATTGACACATGACACAGCTGTCGATATACGCATATAACACGGCTGCTCATATAACCCGCATTACAGTTCTCTTTTCATCTAACACTTTTCTTAATTTATATATAAATTAACTGTCTTCTATATCGTAACACAGTTGTCTATTTACACCTAACACAACGGCCTGCCATCACTATATATAGAGGTCGGGCTGTGCTTAATATAGCTCTATAAGTACACAAATGACAGCTGTCCCTCTCGGCCATAGTACACTAATTACCCTGTCGTACAAATGTCGCGTAATGTTATAACTCTCATCAAACGACAGACCAGTAACGATGTTAACCTTTTGACAGACAGTGTATTCAAGATGACGGAAGACGCCTTTAGTGTACCAACAGTGTCCAGGTTGAATGGCATATATATATATATATATATATATATATATATTCTTACATATGGGAATATCTAGGTATAACACACACACACACACACACACACACACAGCTAGACTCTGCGGGGACTAATGGACCTATTGAGTCCCAACGTCCATTAGACTGTTCCACGACAAGAGCACAATAACGACTTTGGAGTCATTGGACTGACCGGGATAAGTCAAGTGCTTATGTGGAGTCCTATGAGTTGGCTGTGGAGCCAATCGATTGGGAATACAGGGCAATATGAGTTTGGCTGCATAGCCACGCATATAGCCTGTGGGGCAATTCGACTGCAACTGTGGTGCACCACATTTTTAATCTTCAATCGAAGTTGTATTGTTCATGAGAAGATTGGGGTTGAGTCGTATAGATCATGCGAGCGAGACTGTGGATATAAATAGTAATAACTGGATTAATGAGCAATATCAGCTGTGGGTTGAAGCCGCACGAGTTAGATAGTGGAGTTGTATGAGTTGGAATATGAAGTCACATGAACTGGCTTGTGGAGCCGTAGTGGTTAAATCGAAGTGATTCGCGATGAAACAAAATGTGTTTTGGTTATGAAGCTAACTTAAGCCGTGAAGCCATCTATATCAGATTACACGAGAGATCCATAATTGAAACGCGCAGCAATATACTCTATTGCTCCACGTTTCAATATATTATATACTGATAGAGCTGTGAAGCCACCATTTGAGACGGACTGTGGTCCCAGGTTGGCAGAACTGAGGAGTCATAAGAGTTGTCCTTGGGTCGCCGCCGTCCCAATTCTCCATTGGCCGAGTCATCATATCAACCCGGATCAAACTCAGCCCACGAAGCCGCCTGAATTGACATCCGATCTTACCTTTAGATGTTGTTTTTGTTCCAGACGTGAGTCACTCTAGAGCTCACATCAATAGGTGTTAAGAGTCATTATACCAACTTGTGTAGAATCTCTGGCAACTCATGAAATTTGATCCACGGATCAGTCTATATACCTTTATGTATGACATAGGTTAACTCAATAGCTGGACCAATGTGAGTTGAGCAGCACGAAACGTTTTATTTTTAAGTATGATGTGAGATAATACCTTATCTGATGTGATCTGATTTGTGAGCCACTATCGGGCTATCAATGCGAAACATTCTCTTTCAGTCAATCTCTGGGTCGAGCTGACCTGTAGGCCAGCATCCAGAACAAAATGATCCCCGCGACCCAATTTCTACACCTATGTTCGATCTGACATCTCACGAACAATACGATCGCATATGTAATCCTATCTCTGGATCAATATTATGTGATCGGTTAGACAATCATAATGTGAAAATGATCTAATATGTGAGGTAATCGATAGATTAATTTACTCCTAGGTGTGTGCCACCTTCTGTGATTTCAGTTGTGAGAGCGATGCTCCTGATTGATGCGGGCTGAGCTTTGAGATAGTAACTGGATCAGTGTTTGATCCGACTATGAGCCTGTCTCTGAGTCGGTGACTATTGATGTTTGGTTTATCGTAAGCTGCGAGTGTGATACGAACCTTCAGTCACCAGGCTGGTCTAAGCGAAATAAATACTCGACTGACTCCAGTGACTTTTAGGTTTCGTTCTCCAGTTACGAGCCACGCAATGGCCGGCATATTATTTATAAAGACGTCGTGTAAAGATCACCGCTATGCGTCACTAACTGCCGTCCGCGATCACGTCACGTGCTTTAGGTGCGAGACTTGATTGAATCGGGACCAGCCCATTACATGTCCCAAAACGGCTCACTACGTAAGCGCCACGTCTCTATGTGTACACTGATGTGGGCGGGACATTTTTTTTGCGGGGCAGAATGACCCGGTTTCTTCCAGACAAAGACATATGTTAGATGTTTATGGCGACATCGGTAATTGTGGGCAAGATGACCTTGTTCTCGGACCATTTCTTTACTACTTCCGGTCTATATGAGCAATGTCAAGGTCGTGATGCCTGGATGTGGATGGCGGCTTTATTAAGTACACCTAAGGCAAGTTATATATATATATATATATATATATATATATGTGTGTGTGTGTGTGTGCTTGGATAGGCCCGAAAGATCCTCCTAGCTTCAAAACCTTATCTTTATACACAAATTTAATCCAGATTACTACAATACAACACAAGTGGTTATTTTGTAACAGTTATCCCGTAATCCTGCTCCGTTTTATCCAGACATAAACAGGTCACTTAGGAGGTGACTTGATCCAGAATAATGAAGGGTGGAGGGAAGAGGTGATTCTTGAGATATCATCTGCTACATGTTACCCGGGTTCGGTCCGGTACTACCAGATCGGCCTTGATCCCGAACATCCGTTTTGGCCTCGAGTAATCAGTCGATTCTCCATAGATCTCGGCCTTGTCACGTGGGCGATCCCGAAGCGTGCTAGATCGTTGTCACGTGACATATTGACATGAGGATAGAAGCCAATCTATAAATCAATCCTGGACGTGAGTATCGATTGTTGATATATCATAGTCTCTGACTAAGGAGTTCGGGATAGAGACGTCTGGCGAGGGAGTGGCTGTCGGGATCCGGATGTAGCCAGTACCTGGATCAGATGATTTATGTTGCCTTATGCACACAAAGACGATCTTCTTATGTGGATAAGCGGTCGCATACGTGCCAAAAATTGACAGCTTTATATATTATCATTAATAATGTGTGCTGGTACGTGCGCGTACGCGTGTGTGCATATGCGGGCATGCGTCTATCTATCTATATAGCCCATCTTCTTCACGGGTGTGTATTTTATAGCAATATGTGAAATTCGATTGGCATAGACAAATTATGATTTTTTTAGTTGGATAATTCATCAGGTTATGTAAACAAGATTGGGAACCTTTCTGGCTAAGACATGTAATATCGCATTACCTGTTCTTCCTAAATGATGTCCAGGGAACGTGAAGGCGAGAATCATCATCCTAGTCGAGGCATTTGATTCTAACATAGTCCAACTGGTGACACGGGCGCGGTGCTTGATGATACCGTGACCAAGACAGGGGGCAGGCGTGATGCGTACCTATAACATATCCAAATGAGAAAAGATCATGATGACTGACTGCAATACAGTCGTTGGTCTGAATTATTAGCCTGAAAAATTATGATCACGCAAATGAGAAGTTGGAGACAAAATATGGAATAGGAGTCGCGGAGAGGAAATTTCATTTTTTATTTATTTGTTATGTAGTCATAGCTATGTCTGTTTCATTGGAGAAGGGGGGGGGGCAGTTGGACTATTTATGTCTTGTTATTGTTGTGTAAAGTGTGTATATGGTTCCTGGTGTGTTGTTGGTGCGACCACTCGGATCCTGCATTTGCACAAGTAGCTATGTTTGGTATTAGCGTGTACTTATACTCGTGTCGATATGTACATCCATTATAGAACGGGCGTGGAAACTAACTGGTAAATCTAACTGCATCAAATTTAAAACCCTAACTACTTCACTCTTGTGTTTACAGCACTTAGACACATACGTACATACACACGCATACACACGCATAATCGCAATTTTCAAGGGTTTTCGTTGCACTTGCACAACCGCTACAAATTATGCGCACAATCGATTATGAACATTGCAAACACTGAGGTTCGAATTATTTTCTCTCTCTCTCTCTCTCTCTCTCTCTCTCTCATATATATATATATATATATATATATATATATATCGGTCATAAGTTGATCCGGTCGTAAGTCGGCCTATGTTATAATTACCGTACATATATTATACTGTGTAATGATATTACGAGTCGTACTGTCGGTTGTAAAGTCGAACAGTCGTAAGTTGCGTGGGTCGTAAATCGGCGACTACATGTCTATATTTAGATCTGCTCTATGTCTGCTACGGTTCCGTATGGGGGGGGGGGGTTATTCGCTATCCGAAATCCACCATATTACATTAATTGTTAGTAGACAAGAAACTAGGACTTTCTGCGCTCGAAACCTCTTTACACACAATTCTCTGGAAATAGATTGTGTGCCCACACACCTCGCTCTAGAAATACAAACTAGCTGGGTGCTGAATTTGACGAGTGAATGAATAACTGACACTCCCAGAAGACAAGTGTTCCGGCTTGAGTACAATAAACACTTTATAAATACGAAATCTACCGAATCCTGGGGCGACAGTGAGCTCCGGTGGCCTAGCGGTTAAGCACCCGGCACTTGGTGCCAACGGTCGCAGGTTCGAATCCCCGTAAGAGGTCGAAACTTTTCCAGGGATTAATTTCTCGGCTCACTACATCGTGGGTGGCTGACCACGTTAAATGGCGCTGCCGTCTCCACTGAATTATTTAAAATAAAGGGGGACGTTAAAAACCCCCTGAGGACGTAAAACACTCTGGCAGTGACCACCCTCAGGGTATTTCGGCTCCATCTTTCCGTACTGCTCCCCTGTGAGTGGTGGGGGAGGAGGTTTCTCAACCACTCCAACATAGAGGCTGTGCTGATTAAGCGACAGCCTGGGGATTCTCCCCGAACAACAAAACCAAAACCAATCCTGGGGCGATAGACTGGTGCCATAATATATATATATATATCATCAAAGTAATAATACCCACCTCACCGATCCGTCCCCGGCTATGTATACACTCACCTGTATATCTATTTCATAATCGTTATTTATATAGATTGGTCCGTCACACAGCACCCCTTCCATATTCCACCCTCCCATCCACGTCGCAGACATTAAACGGGCCGCTTTCCAGACATAAATGGCGTCGATGTAACATTTAGTATGTCGCTCCGATAAATGCCAACAACTAATTTGATATACTGGATAATCTACCAACATCACGCATGCGCTGAGTGAATGGCTGGCAGTACGCATGCCCGAGGACGGCGTCATAATCGCGCTGTATGTTATGGGTTGCAGATTACGACAGTAATAATGTTTTTTTCTTCTTTTCTTTTTAAGGACATTTTATTGCAATTCCACTTGTGATTTTTGGAGCGGAGCAAACTTAATTTTAAAGCAAAACGCGCAGGTATTTTATATTAACATGTATGGGCGCATAACAGACGAATGTCAACTTCATATTTTTTCTTCGTCTCGTACTTGTCCGTCTTCATCGAATCGGCCGACAAAGACGTGAAAAATCACCCACCAACTGGTAGCAGGTGTGTTTCACACTCGGAAGCTTTCGCGTCATTACCCGACACCGTACTTTTCAGCTGTACTGAGTATGACCGAGTGGTGTGTTGTTAACAAAAGGTTTGGATGAAAGGCAACAAAACCGAGGTACTGATAGCTGGTAATGGGAGAAAGGTTTAACATAAGGTGACTGGTTCACAGACAGAGCGGCCAGGCTTTGACTTGAATGAGGGTAAAACGGCACGATTTTGGATTTGTGGGGGGTGTATATGCGGGGTACATGCGGGGCTTAGTACTAGGCCAAATTAAATGGTATATATATATATATATATATATATATATATATATATATATATATATATATATATGTTCCTGCGCGCGTGTGTGCGTGTGAGTGTGTGTGTGTTATCTCTGGGCGATTCTCAACGGAGAGTTCGTCCATCTAACATCACAATCGTCAGTTGGATACCTTATGGGCCATTGAGCCCCAAAACGACTTAGATTAATTGACTTCTGCTATCAATTCACATCATAGCCATCTACATTATATAGATAACACCATCTCACTCTCCGTCACCCCGCCCGTTCATCACCCTTCCCTCTTTGTTGTCTCAACAGTTCGAACATCACCTAGGGCAAATCTGAAAGGTGTTTCATCTTTGACTTCGCTTCATTACCGTTGTTGGTCGCTCGGCCCATTTAGCCTACCAGATGCAAACAGGTGGCCGGAAAACATCAATCGTCATCAATCTTTGTTGGCTCATCGGTATTGGATGTAGGATTATTAACCAAATGTTAGCTGACCGATTCCATCCATTAGCTGCTCCTCTTTCACTTGGTCACTAGTTGTAATAACTACAACTGGATAGCTATAGTTGCGAATAACAATTATTAATATTATTTCAAAATTTACATCTTTTTCATTTCCGTTCGTATTTCCGTGCTATCGGTGTCTGGAAATTGCCTCACTGCTTTAATTAGCAGGTGCCATCAGCGATGAGGTAAAACAAAGCACTCAATCACTCACTCATTCACGAAAAACAAATGCGATTTATTGAGCGGATCTGTAAATGCGATGTTACGCTGTTTTACAGCCATTTGTCAGCACATCTGGTAGTCCAGTGAGCCAAGAGCGGCCCGAAGCGAATGACGCAAAGTTCAATATGTTAGAACCGTTTATCGTATAGGATGCAATCAGTATTATATTCCTAATAAGAAATGGTAGCGTATGATACATGATGTTAAAGCAATGATACCGTGTGTGTGTGTGTGTGTGTGTGTGTGTGTGTGTGTGTGTGTGTGTGTGTGCGTGCGTGCGTGTGCGTGTGCGTGTGTGCGTGTGTCCTCAGCGCCTCTGATCGTTGACCAGGTTCTAGCATCGAGCTGGTGTGGTACGCCCATGGTTTCCTATCATGGACACATGGTTCACGTGGCTCACGCCGGATAGCGATCGTGTCAGGGAATGGGTCTGTTGACAGCCATACCAGTAACCTTATGTTCGCGTAGTTGGAAGAGGCGATGAATTGTACAGGTCTCGTCAGGGTGGGGGATTGGGAATAGTATGGGAATGGCTGCTATGTCGTACAAATGTGCAGAACCGAATAAACAGAAAATGACACGATATTAGAACACAACTTACGTCGCAATCCCGAATATCGCATGCAATAATCGCACAAAGGAATAGCTGAGAAGGCGGTGGTACAAATGTCACAAAGGTAGATGGCATAGAGAATTGGTACAGAAGGACACCGCACAGAAGGATACGACAGTATGGGGGGGTGCAGTAAAGGGGCTCTTGCGAATAGCAAAGGTTCGAAGGACGCGTACAAAGCAATGGCACAACAATTATCGGGTACAAAGTCTTGGCAAATGGATGGGACAAAGGAAGCGACAAAGGATGACGGCGTATCGCAAAAAACAACACCAACACATAATATAATTTACAGCCGACCAAAGACTGTGTTCGCGTCACACCGTCCCCGTTCTTCGCCATGTTTAGCCTGGCTTCATTCTATTAATTAGGCGACAGTCATCCGAAGTACTGATTTAGAAATCATGTAGTCCGGTGGCCGTGTCGGCCAGAAATCTTCGGGATTTAGTTCGGGATTTTTTTCCCCGATGTTTTTTGTCGCTGTTTGTTGTTTTAATTCCGGATTTACGGCGTTGTATATTCGTCGTCATGGAAACGGGACTGGTGTCGGTGGTAGCTTGGCTCGAGTGGACAGTAATGGGCGGCAACGTTGGTGCCAATAGCAACGGTGCCTAGAATGGCAACGCTGATGGTAGCGGCAATGGTGGGCTAAACGCCAACGCTGCAACAACTTCAGTGATGCCATCAACGAATTATCATTCGGGATCAGTTCCAGTAGAAGTTGCGGCAGTGGCATCATGATAACATTACAATGTAATCGTAATCGTAATCGATTACATTCATTCTGAGTGTAATCAATCTCGATTACATTCATTCTGAATATAATCGTAATCGTAATCATGGTAGTCTCCATTAATCGTAATCGTCATCGATTACCTTCGTCCTGTAATCGCTCCAACCCGGAGCCGAATTGATGATAATTTCATGAAAAGGTAGAAATGATATGATAACGGGAAGAAAAAGAGGATGGAACCAATGGTGATCGTCGGAGTAACATTATAGTCATCAGCCTCATCATCATCATCATCATCATCATTATTATTATTATTATTATTATTATTATTATTATTATCATCACGAATAACAACAGTTCCATCGTCGTTATTATCATTAAAATAACAATAACAAACTTCAATACAAGATTGAAACCAAATAGACAAACACATAAAACATATAGATGTACAGATACAGATTTGATGTTTTATATTTTATGGCCAATTGTGTGGACAAAGTAGGCTAAATGGGCGGAGCGGCTTCTAAAGGTAATGAGGCAAAGTGAGAGATGAAACACCCTTCAGACATACCCAGGCCAATATTTATGTTGAGATCAGTGGCCAACCTGTCCATCAGTTAAGATCAAGTAGGCTCCCCTATTGGTAATTATATATATATAGAAGGAGAAGGGAGAATGGTGGAGACAGATAAACAATCAGCTAGTCAGACAGTCAGACAGACAAAGACTGAGCGAGTGTTTGTTTACTTCTATCCCGAATTGAGGAGAACATCCAGATATGTGCCTTCTCGCCCGTCACTTGACGACCTGTTAGCTGTTTATTGTTGTAATAAGGTCAGGCCATTGCTTCAATCGTGATTTGCACGCATCGCACTAGCCATGGAGTACCCCATGCCTTCCGGATCTACTGGATCGGTGCATTCGGATAAGATGAGTGTTTAGAGAGAGAGAGCAGGCGATTATCGTGATTACAGTCCGGCGGCCAGCAGCAGGAACAACAACAAAAACACACAAAAAAACACATAACTTCGGAGCCAATGAGGCGACGTCAGGAATTAGTGTAATGGATAAAGCTGGAGGGAGGGTTCCTACCGTGGCACAGCGGGTAGTGTGTTTAGCTGCAGCTCTTCGGAGTATGGGTTTTAATCCCAGTATTGCTTGTGTCCAAGGGGGTTTCTCCCTTTAATAATAGGCTTTGGGTCTATCAGCTCATTTCGCAGAAGACTTGCTATATGTCCCAGATGCAACAAACACCGGGGCTTAAAATAAAACAACACCCCCACCCACCCCCATTCAATAAGACGGCGGGCATGAGTGCAGTTGACGAGAATACCCCTCTCGCGTTACGCAGATCTGGATCACAATAGCGACCAATCGCGACCGAGGATGACGACGGCATCAATGCCTTACACTGAGGCGGATAGCGAGCAGCGACGGGTCAATGTGACCCACTTGACGGAATTCTCGACAGAACGACGAAACCATAAAACGATGTTTATTTTATGGAAGATGCTTAACCTTTGCTCCCATCAACCGTTCGTCGCCGGGTCGGCCATAAAATCGCCATAAACCGCACTCGTCGGCCGGCCTCGACCAGACCGTCGTCTCTACGGGCCGCCATATATTACCCAGAGTTCCCGGCGGCGAGATTAATTACACGCGACGCGATCGTCGAAAGCGCGGAGCTGCTTAATTAATAAATAAGCTGCCATTTCTCCGTCTGGAGCCGCCATTAAGATAATGTCCGAGCCGTTGTCTTCGTCTTTGCCGTAATGGCGCATAAGTCATCGCCAGGTGGAGCCACTGGAGACTTCACCGTCTGCGGTCGAAATTTAATTTCCATCTACTCCTTGGTACTTCGTTTCGAGGCGAGGACATTAAGATGTCAGCTGGAAGCGGATCGTAAAGTTGATGTTTGTCTTCTGCGTCGAAGCTAACTCCGGCGGTGGCTGGTCAGAGACTCGATAACGTGTCTGGAACGGACTGGGCCCTTTTCCTTCCGCGCCGCACGTAATTTACGATCAGTCATCGCGGGTGGCTCGCGGCCCTCCGATCACGTATACTCGAAGTATTCGTAGTACGTCGGTGGAGTTAAAGAACACCGAGCGCGCGCGCGCGCGCGCGCGCCCAGGCGCTTGATATCGAAGTTTGTTGCAACTCATGTTCATCGTTTCCTGCCAACAGCCTACCGGATGAGGACAAGTGGTCGGGATGACGTAAGGTGGGCGATAATTAGGCGATTAACGCCTCCGAATCCTTTCTTAATTGATGACTTGGACATGGGCGTGGCCTTTGGTTGTGTTTGTACAAGGCATCAAGCCCTCTTGGCACAGAGTCTGTGATTTGGTCAATGCTTAAAGAGATCCGTATATGCTAGACACATACTCAGACCTGTACTTAAGCTAGTGTTTAGATCCATTTTCCCGAAGTGTGCCACAGGCCAACGCGGTAATCTATGAACTGCCACATTTACTGATTCTGTATTACTTCTGCGGCGTCACGCATAACCCGGAATCATTATCAGGTCAATATTTTTATCTTGCAAGTATAAGGCCATTGGAACGTTTTTTTATCTTTTACTTCGTTCAAAATTCGCTTGTTGTGTAGTCTTTGTCTAAAACAAAGAACTTTTATCCATTACTTGCCTGAACAGTATTTCACGTTTGTAGTCAATTGTTTGCATTGCTGCAAAAGATCGTTGTTGACCATTCTCTTCCTCAATTCCCGATATATTTGTTATCGGGGCGAGAATTCGTTCTCCGACACACAGGCGCGCGCACAAACACACACACACACACACACTCACAAACACACACACACACACACAGAGAGAGAGAGAACACACAAGCCAAAAGAACACCACAATCGGCCCAGAATGATGACACTGAGTCATGCGCGCGACAATACAGAATGCCAGACCGGCGGAAAAGGATCCATTCCCATATCGATGGACAACGGCTCGTCCGAAATGGCACAGCAAACTTTCTCCTCTACCTGCCGTTCAATCCATCTATCCATATCGTGCGTTGATCCATCGTCTTACAACTCGCCGTCTGGTCGCTGCTTCCAAAAGGTCAGCGCCGCGTTGTCAAAATCTCCAAAATTCGACGACTTCCTCCGACAATTGGCACCTGTCTGTCCGCCTGCACGCTAATTGAAGAAACTAGCACATTCCCAGTTCGGTACCGACCGTCGCCTGTAACCATCGGTCAGCCTTTCGGACACGTCTAGCTGATTTGTTATCTTCCAACGGACACGTCCAAGATGCTGCTCTTCCGAGGTTCATTTCTTTGTAATCGAGTAGCCTTCCTCGTCGTGTTCATTGTTGTTGCTGTTGCTGTTGTCGTTGTCCTTGCCGTTGAGCTTCTCTCGCCCGTGTCCAGCTTCCATCATCCATCTTCCGGTCGCCCCGATCAGCCTCCTCCAGATGCTATCGCTACGGCAGGCGTTACGCTTCCGGCCTTTCCGATTGTTCAACAAGCCGCCATCGGGCTGTCCCCCGGGCGGACCACCGTGCTGTCCTCCGGGGCGGACCCCCTTACATCCCGACACCCCTTGAAGCCGCTGATGTTGCTCGTGTTGCCGTTGGCGATGCGACCATGGACCGAAACTCGTTTATTTTCGACCGATACCCTTTCACGCCAGTACAGGTAGCCTGGCGTACAGCTTCTTTGGGGGCATCGTGGTAGTGATTGATCCTCCTGTCTGGATCCCGGCCGAAGACACGAAACATAAAGACACCGACTAAAGCACTATCGCTTTTCCCGGCCAAAAGATTACGGTCTGTTATGGGGATGGAGTTGTTCCGGCTTTTACATTTTCCTTGGCCTTTGAGACGTGGACTGATTCTAGCACGCTTCCAGATCACCTATACAGGATTCATCTTCAGGACATCACCGAAAAGGCAATAACGTCTCCATTTATATCTCTGATAATTCCACTGATGTATACCTCAAAATTATAACTTATATAACCCCGTTCATACACCGACTGTGAATGCAACACGAGGCCAATACACACACACACACACGCACACACACATACGCACACACGCACGCACGCACGTACGCACGCATGAAAACACGCAAACACGCATGCAAGCACGCATGCAAGCACACACTCATAAACATACGCACGCAAACACACACACACGTCACATTCATAATCAGCTGTAGACTTAAGGGAACAGCAACTTTCAACATATTGACCTAATATCACTCAGAGCCAGTACATACCTTATTTATACATGTTATGGTAATTTTCAGGTTTTTTTTAATATCTTTTCTTCCGAAATTGTTCTTTGCTTACCAGAGAATTGGAAATGTGAAATGGAATAATTAGCTAAAGACGGTTATGAAGCGTTTTGACGGCATTATCCTAGGATTGTCTTCTACAGCCAGAGCGCTACAATGCTGGCGAGGATGCCGATGATTTGCTACCTGCCACCAGGTGCCATATCTGCATCACGTGACTACATTACGTCAGTGCCTACGCGCGCAGTTGCGGCTTAAACGGCGAGTAAACACCGTACCTGCCATTGTGTTTTGGCGCCGCCTAACGGCCCATAATACAAACACTCCGTTATCTATGAACATTCTCCAAAGGCCAATACAATCGGCGGCTATACAGCTCTAACGAGCTCTGGCTAGCTATGGAACAGATCTAAATGAGATTTTGGCCATCCCGTGGTCTGGATAAAAAGGAAACAATTTATGTGAGGCACATCTGGCGCTGGGTTGATGCTGTTGCAATGGCCGTATATGATGTGGTTTTCGATGGCTCGCTTGCGCATACCGGGGTGCTTAGATGCGCGCGCACGACTGGGTTGCGTTGGTTCTTTCTAAGCAAGTTACAACCTTAGTATTAACAATGGTTCTCCAATATTAGTTGGAGGTAAACTGAAAGATGAAATATGTAACCGTAAAATATGTGCATTTATGAGTTAAAATACACCAAACTGACTACTCTCTCTCTCTCTCTCTCTCTCTCTCTATATATATATATATATATATATATATATATATATATATATATATAATTTGTGTTCTAAGACCTACTCAATCACGAAATTACGGAGTGCATAGGAAACGCCAAATTTACGTACGATGAAATACTGAACTAGCACACTAAGCAATTTCGACTTTTCCTTTATATAAACCAATTCTTCCGTTGCTACGCAAGTCAAAATTCATCGCCTCATTAATAGAAAGGCGCCAAACGACTTCAAACTTCGTCATCCAGTATACTCGCCTTCCTCATCCGATGGCCACTCTATCTATGAACTGAAGAAATGAAACGGAACCCGCCGTCGAGAATAACGCATTAACCCGCGGAGAGGAAAGGCCACCGGAGACTGATCTATGTAACAAAAAGGCTTTCTGCCGCAGTAGCTACTCACGTAGAAAGCATGTTCCGACGTACTATACGATATATAGCCACTCATAACCACCTCACCGTCCATCACACCCCCCCCCCCCGGACAATGATATAATAACAGGATTGCCGTTCTATCGTTCCAGGTTACGCCATGTACCGCTACAACGACACGATACACCACGAAGCGGTTCGTGAGGACAGCCTGACCATACTCTACGAGGATGGACACTGGAGTATGCCGTACTTCGACTGCAGAGGAGGAGACATCTGGATGATGACCTACACGGTGCCTTTCTTTGGATACCGGAATGGATCATATTACTTTAAGTGAGTTGGCCATTAAGTGTACCGTGCGATCGTCTATTAATGTATATGCGCCTAATTACGACTAGGAGGGGTGGTTTACATGTGTCTAATTGCTATTTGTATATATGTCTATTAGAGAGGGGGTACAACAGGTGTGCTTAACATGTCTATTGGGAGTATGTGTATTTTACCAGCGGTTTGAATGCATTGAGCGGTGTTGTGAGCTGTAGTTTGAGTGCTTAACTCTTTAACATCAGTGCGTCGGTGGGCCAACTGTGTAGGCACAAATGTGGATATGTAGGTCTGTATACATGTCTAACTCTTAGTCATAAATCTGGACGGTAGTGGTATTAGTTGTTTGCTATATGTCTAACTGTTAGACATAAATATGGATGCAGAAGACTCTGTGGTACATGTCTAGCTATTGGGCATACATCTGGAACTTGCGGGTTTGTGTGCTACAGGTCTAGCTCTTGGGTATAAATCGAGATGCTGAAGGCTACGCAGGGTTCTACCTGTTGGACATAAATTCGGACGCTGAGAACTGGGCCCAAAACTAAATGTTGGTTTATGGACACGACTAAATATTTGGCATAAATCTTTTGTGCATGAGATTGGGCATAAATCCAAGTCCGATTTGTGTCTTCATGCTCAAATGGTACTGGCTATGTTTATGCCTGACTATGGCCATTAAGTCCAAATCATTGGGCTGATAATCTATCGAAGTCCGACTTATGCCTATACAATCAGAAGTTACTCACCCCGTACATCCCGAATTGTGACCAGTAAAGTCTGGATACAAGAAATGGTGTACTTGCCAGATAACGTTGGTTGGCAGCGATTGACCTCAAAGCACCGCTCTTCACAAACCACTCCGTAAGCCGTCTAAATCATTTGTAAAGGGGTCCATAATTATTACGTAATTGTGGAGTTCGTATCGCTTCAATTCGGACATCCAATAATTAAAAGCGACGATCCCTCAATACGAAGGCTGGTTGTCTTAAGGTAGATATACATATATATATATATATATAATTGAGTGAGTAAATAAAAGCTTCATTTAATATCGATGCTGGTCTCATCTGGAACGTCTATGGCCGGCAGCAACATCCTTACGAAATGAAATGATTAGGATGAAGTCTTTTACTGAAGGATTAAAATTCTCATAGGAGCACATAACACAAGGATTCGATCCCTGAACTTGCAAATGTAGAGTGCAGTCTGTGGAACGGGAGGGCGCTGTATGTTATTAAGTGAGTGAGTGAATATAAATGAGTGAGTGAGTGGGTGAGTGATTTGATCAGCGTTGGTCACGCTTGGAATATTTGACAAAGTGGCGACTCACTTGGAAGCACCCGAGAAACACAAATATGAATGGAATTCGAACCCACAACCTCAAGATTTGCGACGCACTGCTCTGTTTACTGAGTTATCTGAGCAGCCTGCCCTTTAAGCGGTCATGTTTAGCCGTGACGTATGTGTTGTTGGTGTTTAACTATAACGCGTGTATTGCTAGGGGTAAGTGTAATTAACAATAACGCGTGTGTTGCCAGTGTTAAGTGTATTTAACAATAGCACGTATGTTGTTAGAGTTAAGTGCATATCACCACTAATATGAGTGTCTGGTGGTGGCAGTGTTTTGTCATGGCATCATCCTCTGTATATACAATTTGCAAACCCAATATATGTTTATCCGTGGACTGTGTTTCTGTATGTTGTTTATGATGCCCATTCCGCCCCAAGGTTTTTCGTCGCTGCTGGTTATGCCTGTGGTTAACTTCGGCCTGTGTACCCGCCTTTAACTAGCTATAACCACGTTTAACCATTGCCTGTGCGTTTGGTTGTTCCTGGGATGTACCGTTGTTTAACAATAGCGCGTGTTTCTGGTTGCATATGAGTTTAGGTAAGTTATGTGTATATAGCTGTTGTTGGCTGTTGTTATCTGTATTCATGACCTGTGTCCGTCTAGACGTTTGTCACCGTGATTATGGCCTGTGTGTCTGGATGAGCCTGTGTGCCCTGTGGCTACGGATGTTGTTAACTGTTAATACACTTCCCAATGACCGTCAATATTGATGTCTTCAGGCCTCGGTGTCTCTTTAATCATTGCCCCTGGCACTTTATATGTTGGCTTCCTATTATATATATATATATATATATATATATATATATATATATATATATATATATATATATATATATATATAAATAGAGAGAGAGAGAGAGAGAGAGAGAGAGAGAGAGAGAAAAACACACACACACACACACACACACACACAACACTGTTCACACGAACAAACTCTACACTAGTGCTTTATATTATGTAAGGGCTCGTTAAGCCGAGTGCCTTAAGATAACTCTATGGAGAAGAAGACATATAGCTAGTGATGGGGATTTATATACAAACTCATTTGGGATGGCGATGGAATTATCATTAATGAGAATCTGAAAGAAGGGAGGAAGACTGCTTAACAAGGCATTGTCAATACTCTGTGTGCGTGCGTGTGTGCGTGCGCATGCGCGCACGTCTATATATATATATATATATATATATATATATATATATATATTGTGTGTGTGTGTGTGTGTGTATGTGTTTTAAATCTTTATTCCCATTAATATAATCCGCAAACCTCTATGGATGTATTGTGGCGAAGCTCGCGGGCGTTATCTCTTTGAATCGTCACGTAACAGCTAGCTGGCATAAATACGGTGGCGACATCTGTTCTGTCGAGTTTTGTGACAGTTTGCCGATAGCAGTCTGAATAATAGGTTTAAAATACTATATCATCATTATATCTTAATTGATTCATTATATCTCATGATCATCTTCGTTGTGATCATCATCATCATCATCATTATCATCATCATCATTCCTATGATATGCTGACTTGCTACTGTTTCATCGGAGAAGAATTACGTTATAGGGTGCTGTAATGAAATTTGTGACGTGCTTGATTGGCAATCACGCACGTCGTGATACTTCAGCGAAGCCAGCGTGGCAGTGGCGTGATAATACCAACTGAAATACCGTGACGATACCATGATGATACCACGATAACGTCACGTTAATACCGTTATAACAACAATAACGCCACACACGCATGCTTGTAACTACATTGGCATTTCCATTCTGGACACAAACACCTATATCCGGAAGAGATTAAACGCATCAGCGTTGCCAAGCAACGGAACTTTCCGCCGAATCCCGCCGTATGACTATCCGGGCGCCTCGTTTTCAGCCCATTCATTCTGACGTGATCATCCATCCAACCAATCAGCGCGCACCTCACGTTCTACGTTAGATCGGCCTATCCGACTTGTATCGTTTATCATCAATAAGACAATCTATCATGGCCGTCCATTAGTCGTTCCAGATGATCCGTAAATCATCCCACTCATCCATATTTCTCATTATACGAACGACCCGTATTAATCGAAGTTTCGATTGACCCGAAAATAAGGTATTCCTTAAGATAAATAATAACTAAGGTATTAACTGAACTAATAGCAACATAACAGATTCCTCAATTATTACTGTAAATTAACGAATAAGACATGAAACACGATTATTTAAAGCAAATTTCTGCAATTTTCTAATAATGTTCGGAAAAAAACCTGTGAATGTGAACATGACATCGTTTGGGATTATATGAAAGAGTGAAATTACAGATATAGATGGAAGTTTAATGATAAAAATATAAATATAACCATATTTATATATAATATATATAAAACCATATACCCAAATATGACATTATATGACCATATATATATACATATATATATATATATATATATATATATATATATATATATATATATATATATATATACTTAAAGCATACGAAGGATACTTCGGCTTTCCAATGAGTTATAGTTATAAAGAATTGGGGTGATATGGTCATCTTTTGCAGTATTTGTCACTGTGTATGTATGCATTGTTTGGGTGAGTGTGTTTCTATGCTTGTGTGCTTGTGTATTATTTATTTCTCTCTCGTTGACTGTGTATGGGTGCGTGTGCGTATGCGTGTGTGTACGTGTGTGTTTAAATTCTGCGGATCATGGTTTTTAAGCATGTGCATTATATGTGTTACTAGCTCCAACGTCTGTTTTGTACGTGAACTTTTATATATATATATATATATATATATATATATATATATATGTGTGTGTGTGTGTGTGTATATATATATATATCATAGTTTGTAATTAAGAATAATTCCCATGATATCATTTCATAGAAGAAGGGAAAAAAAACACTGTTAAATGTCAGCAAAATTATTTCAATGCAAACTAGCATACAGTAATTATCTGTGTATGTGTGTGTGTATGTGTGTGTACCCATGTATATATATGTGTGTGTGTGTGTGTGTGTGTGTGTGTGTGTGTGTGTGTGCGGTGATTCGTTCCAACCGTCAGTGATAAATGGCGTTCGTTGGCGAATGGGGCCGGTGGCGTTAAGGCCCCGGTGGCGAACATCCTTAGAACCTACCGGACTTACCGCACAGATAAGACCGGAAACGCCACATGAAAGCCTCCATTAAAAATCGGCTGAAAGATGGCTGCGCCCTTCGAATATTTTTTCCTTGAAACAATCTTTGTCGGCCGCGTCTAACATGACGTATGTTTATTTGTCGATTAGACGTAGCCGCTTAACAAATGCCGATAGATGGCACAATGTATATGTATACAGCTGATGGTCGGTAAAGCGGGAGCAGAAAAATCCTTAGAGAAGAAGGATCTGAAATTGTTAAAAGATTCTTGTATATGTTTATTTTTGATTGCGTATTTTTTATGGAAAGTTTATTCAAATGCTTCCTGCTACCAAAGTTATTATTAGTAGTATCATCATTGTCATCATCATTGTCATCATCATCATCATCATCAGCATTATCATCTTTGTGAAGAATCTGCATATAACGACGAATAACCACCGATAAAACGCCTTATTCTCACAGTATTTGAGTCTCCCCGGTCAATAATCCGCACTCTCAATTAACCGACACATATCTCCTGTCTCGGTGGTATTCCGCCTAATAAAGGGTTTTAAAAAACGGTCAAGATCATACCGGACGAGGAAGTATCGTCCTCTGTGTGAGGTGTTAGATGGTGCGTCGTGATGACTCAGCTTTAAATTACGAGGCCAGAACTCGGGAGGATCAAGGTTCGATTCCACACACCGGCTGCCGGTTTTCAGTAGTTCCCTCAGTAAATAAGCCACAACTGGTTATCTAAATATAGATGCTGGTTGATTATGTTGTTGATTGGCATCATGATAAAGTATACATCCGAGCAAGTTTACGACACCAACGGATTGTACAAGTCCATTCCAGGCTGGAAAAGTACTAATGTATTCTACGCTAAGCACCAGCCTAGACAAAGACATTAATTGACACTACTGGAAAGTTAATTAAACTTATATATATATGAAAATGACAAGAATAGAGCATATAAAACCATTAGATATGATAATGATAATGATAGAAAATATAAATACCTTAGATTTGATACAGAATAAGTAAACAGCTTAGATGTGATAATGAAACCCATAAGCCATATAAAGACCTTAGATACGACAATGACAAGCATAGAGCATTTAAAAAGCTTAGATGTGATAAAAATATAACACACAAATACCTTAGATATGATAATGACAATGATAAAGTGTATAAAGACCATAAATAGATCGCATAAAACCTTATATATTATAATGATGTTGATATCTTACTGACATGGTTACGTACACTGTATATTAAATACACCCAGCGACATCCAACTAAAATGAGACCAAGTAACGGATGAAACAACCTGCAGACATATCCCGAGTGGGATTCGACCCCAAGTGCTAGAGGTCAGCAGCCAACTGCGCCATTAGTTAGGCAACGATAATATATATATATATATATATATATATATATATATATATATATATATATATATATATATATATATATATATATATATATATAGTCAGAATCCATTAATCCGACAAGATTTGTCACATGATAATATGTCGGATAAACAAGAATATCGGAATATCGAGTCCGTGACATACCGGTAATCTGTGTCACACATTTCAAAATCATAACTATACCTCCGTATTTAAGCCAATATTCAATAACCGTGCGTAAGATACGGAATGGCATTGAATCAATTGATTATTTTCATGTTTGTTGTTACAGATATTATAAAGAATTACTCGTGTCCTTAGTTCATCAGATTCACTCATGATCTGTTCATTGGAAAGATCACACATTTGTGTTTGTAAGTAGCCATGAAGTGTTATGATTGGCTATTAGACAGCTACATGCAATGAAAGCATCATATGTGGGTGTGTATGGTCGAGGATGATTGTAATTGGTAACGATATACTAATTATCGCAGGTGGGCAGGTTAATGAACCATTACTGACAACATGTTGGTGTGTCTTGCATGACTGGACTAGCGGAAATATTTGGCAACATTTTCGTGTTGTCGGATTATCGAGGTCATTTTACATTGAAATGGCACATTCTGTTGGCAAAATGAAGTGTCGGAGTCAGAACACGGAACACGATTTTGTCAGTTTAGGAGTCATTTATAATGGAGCTAAATCCGTCAATACTGTGTCGAATTGAGGATTTGTTGGATAAACGTTGTATGTGTAATAATCGCTATACTAGAAGTTATAGACACCTTACATATGATGCTGACAATAACGCAACTTGTAAAGAGCTTAGATTAGTGGCACTGGTTTTTGGCCCTAAATACATCGGTTTCGTTATCTTGAAAATAATCTTCCGGATCAAGGCGGGGATAACTGGAAGGCCGGATATAGATTTTGCAATCTTTTAATTGAAGTCGCCGCGTCGAGGTATTCCCTGGAGTCAGGTTCTAGGGTCAGCTGACGTCGAGGTGTTCCCCGGAGTCAGGTTCTAAGGTCAGCTGCCGTCGTCCTATCCGCTCTTATTTCCTTACCGGAAGTCCAATACCGCGATGATGACGTCATCAGATGGCTCGCATTAAAGCCGAAGTATTGCCAGGCAGTATTTCTCGCTTTTAGCGGAAGTGGCTCCTCCTGGCGATTGTCCAGACACCATATAGAGCCCTCAGGACATTGCCCGCCCTCTTACGGATCAGGTCATCACTTCCTATTGGCGAAATGGCTGTATCCGGAAATGTGCTAAGAAGTCTAAACACACACACTCACTTATATTTACTTGTGTTTATATCTTCCGCATGGGATGCATACTGTTGATTTGCTTATGTTATATTGTACCAGAACAAAGCGTTTAACCATTGTATCATCATCATAATCATCATCATCGTGATCATCTTCATCATCATCAATTTCATCACTTTCAACACCATCCTAGCACATTTTACTAAATTCTCTTGGCCCATCCGTACAACATTCACCCTTTATGATACTCGGATATAGTTTATGGGCGTTTAATGACGTGATTAATATAAGCACGTCTTCGATATCTGGTGATGACGTAGGAAGCCAAATTCGGAGAAATATTGTTTGAAAATGCTAATCACGCGGTCTTTATGACGTCAGGCGCTATACAAAGGTCAAGGATATCCCGATAGAGGACATTTCGGACGCTGACCGATCACGTGATCCTGAAGGATCTGAAGACTCCGTAGACACAATTAAACCGCTGGGCCAGCAATCATTCAGCGCCATAACTGAGATATCGAGGCGCCACCTAGTAGCTATCGGCCTGATACGATATCCGTAAATCAGCATTAGTGAAAGCCGGACAAAATGGTAGCAGTCATGTGACACGAGCAGATAGGGTAGAAACGCCTTGTTGACATGACGGCGACACTAAATCAGCATATCTGAGACATATTTGGGCCTGGAATTTGCAGCTCCCGAACGATCCGGATATCGAGCTGAGCCAGTCAGTATTCGGCTGCGGGATGGTCCTATTTGATATTATTTTCGGTTGGTGGGCTCCGGATTTGGCTTGCCTGTTCACTGGCACCAAGGTGAACTTCGGAAATGGCCTGATTGGTGGCGCCTCTGATGGCAGAGTTGGCCAACCATCCTATCTAGTGGCGCCTCTGTCGGCCGGCACCGAGAACGCCACCGGAGGTAATGGCGAATTGTTCTCGTTAATGTACTGATTGATTAAAGAGCAAAACGGTTTTCTCTCACTCTCTGTGAGCCGTTGATCAGAAAGCAATTCGCTTCCTAATTGATTCCGATGAAATCGCCGACCGACTGACTGATTATCCTCACTCACTCACTCACTCACTCACTCACTCACTCACTCACTCACTCACTCACTCACTCACTCACTCACTCACCACTCACTCACTCACTCACTCACTCACTCACTCACTCACTCACTCACTCACTCACTCACTCACTCACTCACTCACTCACTCACTCACTCACTCACTCACTCACTCACGCACGCACTCACTCACTCAATCAATCAATCAATCAATCAATCAATCATCAATTCACTCAGTCACGATCTCATATGTTGAATCTTTTCCTGAAAAGTTCACATAATTATCATATCCACTATTCTAAAAACTTTACATCGCATTAGTGTTCAGGGTTTCATTCATTCCATGTTACGCATATGTACGATTCGGTGCCTGTCTCAACTTCCAGTACAGCATATCTTAACGACCTATATCATTAACAAGCAAGCGTAATTCATTATTTGTTATAATTAACCTGCAAGGTCTTGATCTATGCCTGAGGCACTTACTTACCAAGATGAAACATCTAGTAGCCAAAAGATGGGTTCGAACTATAAATCAACATCTATAGAGCGTGTTACATGCATTTTCTAAAGAATACTCTTACGGGCATCTTGGAGCGTCTCTGTTGTCTAGTTGGTAGCGCGTTGAACCACATATCAATACCACCCGAGCTAGAATCTCGGTGTGGGCATCTCTGAAGGATGTTTCATCTTAGATTTCGCTTCATTACCATTTGAGATAGCTTGGCCGATTTAGTATACCATGTGCACAAAAGTGGCCGTAAAACATCAATCATCAATCATCTTACGATCCTTTTTTCGGTTTTCCGACCGTTAGGCGGCACATCATTCCCCGTAGGCTAACTGGGTCACGGTGCTCCCGAAGGCAATGATGTTCATGATAGGTGAACCACCCTTCAGACATAGGTCAGCTGAGATTTGAAGTCCTGTGCTGAAATCCATGGCCAGCTGCAATACCAGTTTGGCCGCAGATAGACCCGTTCTAGTACTTAGCCATTGTTATATTTATATAGACTGGGTGGCCGGCGAGGGGTTAATATCTGTGTTCCGACTCCTGATTTAAGTGGCCATTAGGAGGCCATCCCACAGTTTATTAGGCCACTTTGATAATGGCCAGTAGGATCTGTCTTATAGTGAGGCCAAAAGTTCTAGGACACTGAATGGCCTAAATTGTGCCGATGTGTCGTTAAACAACATCCATCCATCCATCCATCCATCCTATAGAGAGGCAGCACATATACTGGCCTCCTAAAGCTGCTCTCTAGAACGGACTTCTCTCTATACAACGTTGCTCGGTTTTCCATTGTGTCACAATACCACGTTGCTAATTGTTAGAGTTAATCTATTTCTACATGTTGCCAGGCTGTTTCTAAACTAGCATTGCGCATGCGCTGCAGAAATGCTCGTTTGAAATAAAACAGTATGACCATTCCGTTTTCATTGTCGCTTCATTGCTGTATTTGTCCGCTTACAGTTGCTATATAACATTTATAATAATAATAACGCCGAAATTCAGATCCTCACTGAGAATCGAGTGCCATATAAGTAAACCTCTTGAATATTCGGATCCGCGGACAGAGTTGTGTTTAAAGTCATCAACATGTACGTATTTAGGTATAGTTTTGCTCGGTTATGTGCATAACGTCACCACTCTCTGCTTGGCAACACTGAGCATGCGTGCATACCGTGGCGCATAATTAATTAGCCACATGCTGGTCAGTTCAGTAATCTGTGTAAACATACATTTCTTACTACTTTTCTACCCAGAAAAATACGTATTTTATTGATACTATATATACGATATAAGTGATAGAGTGACTAATAATAATAATACAGGTCGTTGTTATTAGAATCATTCGAAAAAAGAGAATTAGTCACCAAAGAGTTGCTTTAGTTAATGTGAGTTGCTGTGTGGCTCTTCGCAATAAAACAGAATAAACATGCGATGTGTTTTAGGTAAAACAACACAGTTGATACATAGACACGTGAATGGAGTAGTCGATAGATATTATAAATAGGCTAAATTAGATAAGTGGCTTTTAAGTATCTTAGAAAATATTTCCTCGAAGCTGAGGCGCGGAATGATTTCTGTGTCTCTGTTTCGGTGTCCTAGAAAGTGAACTAGACCCGGATTACAGCTGTCTCACAGGTATTTACTTTGTGATCAGATCGCTTAGATATAGTGCTTAAAGTAATGATTCTCGGACAGGGGAGGGGGAGGATATTGTGGTTGAACAGATTTACACACTGACATTGTCCAAGCTAGACCATATATTGGCATTATACTGTAGACGTTCCCCTTATATATATATATATATATATGCTAGCTAGGGAGATGGTTTAACCTGATACAAATGTTCCAGATTATGACCAACGTTTGTGCACCTGGCACGCTAAATGGGACACCGAACTCCCTCCCCCCCTTCCCCAAAATAATCAAAAAGTAAGATGGAGGCCCTTTCGGATTGAGGTGATGTCTGGATTTCAATCCCGGTGCTAAACGTCTCATGAGGCATACTACGAAACAAATAACAATCTAACATAGAACAGTAGCCTGGGATTGAGGAACTTGGGGGGGGGGGGTGGTTGTTACCATATGAGCTAGGAATAATGCGATTCATCAACATGTAAGGTTATATTAGCTATTTTCCGACGATTTAAATCAACTTCTATTCCTAAATATACATCATCATCATCATCGTCGTCATCATCATCATCAGTATTTTATTATTTTTTATTTTTGCTTGCATTTAAATGACACGAGGCACACATTTTGATAACTGTATATTTAATTTTGAAATTGTAAACAAATATTCAGCTTTACATTGGTGTGTTGTTTGCGTGCCGGCCAAATCCAACTACATACTAACTAAATGCACAAGCTTTATCGGCATTATTTTAGACCATTATTATGGAAAGGATTACAGGCAATTTATTTATTACGCAAAGGATTACAGGCAATTTATTTATTACGCAAAGGATTACGGCAATTTATTTATTGGCGAAAGAATTACAGGCAATTTATTTTTTCAAAGCTAGTCGAAATCACATTCTACTTTAAATTGACTTTAAAAGCTAATTACGATTTCCGCCGAACAATTTCATTGAAATTACATTTCGAATTGGCTTGAATGCCGCACTGCAGCCGTGGCCCTTTGACATAATGACCTTCAGCATTAAAGAACCCAGCCATTTTGTCTTTTTAGTCGTCTCTGTCTTTCAAGGGTTTAACATTAAACGTTGAACTGTTATTTGGTCGAATTACAGAATATGACAACTCGGCGGAAACGGGATATCAGTAAACAACATTATGAGTTCAGTGTTTGGAGAGCTGGTATGGCGAAAGTGGCGGGTTTTGAGATTGGGTTCATCAGACATTGTTTTTGTCATCAGAAATGCTGACGGAATAACTTTTCGATTACTAATGTTTATAAAATGTCGTTAGCATATATCGGCTTATAGTCATAGGCATATATCGCCATTCAATGGTAACGAGGAGAAGTGATAGACGAACCCAGATGCTATTGATATGTGGCCAACGGCGCTACCAATTCGGCCACCGAGATGACCTATAGTGTTTCTATGATAAATATATATGCTCTATGCTGACATCTATAAATGGTTCTATAAAAGGTTTTCGGCTCAATACGTTGGTTGGTAGAGAGTGATATGAAATGTGAGAATTTTCCTTTGAAACACTACCATTAACCTGGAGGTGAAAATAGCAACTTCCTCAATGATCGAGTGAGTGGGTGAGTGAGTGGGTGAGTGAGTGAGTGAGGGAGGGAGTGGGTATTTAAACCAGATGTAAACTATGCCTGAGAAGCAAAGTCAACCAATGCGCTGTGTTATCAGCTGTTCGACAGGTAAACCCTCAGCCTACTATGGACTCGACACTGAAATTCAAAAACAAAATAGAACCCGACAACAAACGAATAAAGCTTCCCGGTTCGCTGCAAGTCACTTGGGGAATCATCTTCTCCTAAATCATCACTATGCCGATAATCATATTGGAGTTTCGGCGTTGGAAAGGATTCCATTATCTCGCCCTTACGGCTTCCTGATGTCACATTATTGCCCTTTCACTGACCTTTGACATTATGATGTTAGATAAGCGATATAACAATAAACGGCTTCCTATATAGGCATTTCTCGGCGCATGCGCGACATAAAATCGGAAACAGCCTTTGTTTAGTTTCGAATGTTGTCGTTGATTGGGCAACGAAACGAAACGTGTATGGAATGGTTGTCATGGTTTTGGCATTAATTAGAAGCAGGACACGTGTCTATGTTATAGTTTCGGGATTTGTTCGGTTTGTACTCTGTTTTCTATCATGGTGTAGATATTACTAGATTTTAGTATTTTCTACAATTTCGATAGATCCATCTATCTATCTGTCTATAAATGTATCTATCTATCTGTCTATCTATCTATCAATCTATCTATCTATCTATCTATCTATCTATCTATATATATATATATATATATATATATATATATATATATCTATATATATATATTATATATATATATATATATATATATATATATTGGAGAGGTTTGCGATTAGATACATTGTGTGTATCAATCGATCTATTTATTTATTTAACGATCTACATATGTACCCGTACAGATAATAATCCCTTCACACTCACACATAAACTCACAGACACACACACACACACACACACACACACACAAACGCATACACACACACAGAATGAGAGACAGACACACACACACACACACACACAGATAGATCTGTTGTGACAACAAATATATGCAAATATATTCAGGTAAGTTACCATTATTCCATGCCAGTAGAGTACGGTTTCCAGAGAGCTTTTATTATACGATGATAATATGACACGACAGGTATCTTCTGTTAACATCATCATGAACATCAACAGCATCAACAACATGAACCACGTCAACAACAGTTAACAAAATTAGCAGTAACAATACTATTTCGGGTATGTTCCATTTCTCTATACTAACGCCAATGGCATCTGCGTCTAAATAAAATAAACATTTCTCATAGAAATAAATCTGCTGAATTAGATATTATTATTGTTTTATAATCATTTTGTTTCCCGAAGAATTCACCTCGAAAAGAGCCGCTTACATCAAATTTGAGTAGCGAAAACGCCAGTTTTATGATATTCTATATTATTCCGACATATTTCCGTAATTATTAAGCCTTTGTTTAAACATTACATATTATTAGTATTTGTTTATCATCTTTGTTGATATTCTTTACTTATTGTGTTTTGTGGTGTCTATTTCGATAATTAGTTGTTGTATCATTTTAAGGCGAAAAGATGCAGCAGTAAATCGTGGGTTTGGGTGTCAGACTTATACAGACACCCACCCACTTCCTCACCCCGCCTCCCCCACCTTGCCATTCCCACCCTCATCTTACCACATCCACCTCTTGGTCGTGGGGTTCGGCAGTTCTCCTTAATGTAGCGTCAAGATTCCTGATCCTTCTTCGGCGCGTTTGCTGATTGAATGTTCCGTCCTGTTGTACACATACTGAATTGGGTTTTTGTCGTTGTTGATAACTCGTTTTCGTCGTTTTATATGATAAATGGCTGCTTCTAGTAGCACCGCTTTTCTAGCTTCATCCAACTTCAAAGTAGACTTAATAAAGCAAAATTTAACAAATATCTAGCAAATTGAAATATAGATGGTGCCGTTTAACGGCTACATTTGAGCACACGGTAGGTTAAACGAGCCGTGTAAATCCCTAAGCTACTCGCCCCCACCTCACATACACCCACCGAAACAACGAGGCGCTCCTAATGTGAGTGGTGATGGCTGAGTGATCAATGCGGTGGTTGGATGGTGATGGGCTGTTAATGGAATCTGAGCCTCTAACACAAAAGTGGCCGGAACACACCAACCATCATCTGAGCCTATAACTGTACCTGGTTGATTAATGTGGATTATTGCCCCGTAGCCGGTAATTCGAACCTAGCATAATCCGCAGGGCGCCCAAGAAGAGTTTTGGATTATCCATGCCCATGGCGGCAGATGCTCACCTCGAAACCCCCCTCAGCCTTACCGCTGTTGTGCAAAATCACGTCTAAAAGCCCATATATACTGAAAATAAATGTTTCATAAAGAATATCCCCTTGCAGCTTCTTTCAGAGACTGGGCTGCATTGGTCGAGATCATTGACTAGTAAACAAAATGGACAATTGCTATATAATTAGACGGCTAACCAGCACCACCCCGCGATATTTCAATCAACAAAATAACTACTTTCTTCAGGAATGTAAACGGGGTTTTCTTGCGTTAGTTGGAGAAGTTAAAAAGGTCTTTCACACCAAATACAGGAAAAACCTTTTTATATTTACATACAGTATCTGACAAAAGGTTGAGGTTTCACGTTTACTTTTTGAGTTATAAGAAACCGTTTATAGATGTTTCGATGTCCTATCAGTGAGGAAGATTCAGCCATTATGAGCACGATATTGAAACGAAAGCGTCGATTCAATTTACTTGAATAAATGCCTTTATGCCACGCAGCTGCGGCCTTCTGTATTCGCCGAAAGCGTTTGATGTGTCAATCTGATATGCGACATAAACAGAAGGAAACAGGAATGGCATCGACCGCTGCCACGGGTAGGTCATATCAGTTAAGCTTCATTTCAAATTGTTGATATTTTAGTGCTGTGGTCGGCGGCAGGAGCTCAGGATAATACTGGTATAGCTTCGTCTGACATATTCCTATATTTGTCCAACATCAGGCAATATCCAACATCGCCATCTTCAGAGATTTCGCTGCATCTGATGTAGCCAAAACCAATAAGACGTTTTTGAGCATTGTTCAAGGTTTGGTTATCATCAGCATGAACCATGTTTCAAAATATTCAAAATTACGAAATATAACGAATTATTGGGTTCTTTTTACCGGATGCGCCGATTGAGAATCCTCAAATAACCCGCCCACGCGACGACTACATCAGAATAGCATACTCGTTATAAACCAATGAGGGTATTGTTCGATTATACCGAATGATCAGTGGTTTTCTACCCAGATTGATCACTTGACTAACCCATAATATCAGTGTCCGATTGGCAAGTAATTGTTTACAGAGTGTACGTTAGTGAGTGGGTGTTTTTCTTTGGTCTTCGCGATGGCCAATCTTGAGACTTTATATATATATATATATATATATATATATATATATATATATATATATATATATATATATATATATATATATATATATAAAGAGAGAGAGAGAGAGAGAGAGAATGAGGTGTCATTGAATCAACGTCAGTAAACCGAAATGTCTGTGAAATCGAACTAATTAGTCCAGGCGTCTTGATAGATTATTTGACATTCGACTTAACGAGCTATCATTGTATGCTGATTACAAATGACCAGACGTAATCATGAGAAGGGTCATCTTATTACATTTAGAGGATCCAATGATATATCTCACATCAGACATTTTTCTGTGACGAACGGGTCAACATAAAAGACCGACGGTGGGTTAACAAACGTAAAGGAATGAAACCCGGAAAGATCGGTAGATGGGGTCCTCCGGTCGGGGCCCGAGGGGGGAGGTAGGAGTAGGCAGGATGACAGAACCCGATGCCAAAAGACCGGAATCTTGTTAGAACCACCCGATTCTCGACTTACCAAAGCCGTCTACAGCCATAATAGTCTTAATCTAGACTTACCAATGTTGATTTGATCCATAGTAATGTTATTCTGAGATAACCCAAAGCCTGGACATAGATAGATAGA
Organism: Paralvinella palmiformis; assembly: GCA_025642065.1. Classification (NCBI taxonomy): domain Eukaryota; kingdom Metazoa; phylum Annelida; class Polychaeta; order Terebellida; family Alvinellidae; genus Paralvinella; species Paralvinella palmiformis. The sequence continues at coordinate 210,831 of JAODUP010000312.1, read as the reverse complement.
TAGATAGATAGATAGATAGATAGATAGATAGATAGATAAACAGATAGATATATAGATATATATAGATAGATAGATAGCTTTATTTCAAACTATGTCATACATCAGTATCTAAATATGAATAATTTATAACTCAAATTAATTAATAATAAAGTTTGGGCTTACACCGAAGAAATATTCTGTGCTTTGATGCAACCGAAGTAAAATTATAAATTAACAGGTCGATAGGGTGTCTATCTATATTACAAGAAATAATATGCCTGGATCGTCCATCCCGAATTATTATTGCACTGATTACCGGAACCGATTAACCATTGCTCGATTTATAACCCTATCAAGCATAAGATATACGTGTACGACCAAATAATGCGATGGTGGTAGCATGGAAAATTACTAAAGCAAAATTAATATAATACCGGAATTGCATTTTTAATTACCCGGCTTGGTCGTGGTTGGAGCGGCCTTCTTCTTCGTCGTCGTCGTCGAGACGTAGCCAGACCTGCAGCATTTGGAACAATTCCATCCCCAAACAGTCCAGCATCGCGACAAGGAAGAGTTTTGTTATTCTTATAGTACATTCTGCCGAAACTCATTTCTCCTTGCCGAACATCTTAGGTAAAACCGAATTAGCGGAGCGATGTTTTCCTCCAAGATCGGTTAACGAGAAATAACGAGGTAGATTGTGTATTTTCCTGATACGAAGTCTTCTGGAATAAATCTAAACTGTCAATATTCGCTGGAAAAGTTTGTTATCCCGTCCTTATTAATTTTGTTTTTAGGTTTTCTTGATTCCCTGCCAACAACCGCCGAATATAGAACCCCTGCTGATGGGAGGGGGGGGGGATGGGAGGTGGGCAACGAAGTAAATTATAATTATGTTAATTGGTGGTGAAGATGATATATGTATATGTTTGCGTGTATGTGTGCGTACATGCATTCGTGCGTGAGGACGTGCCCTCCTGCATATGGGTATATCGACGTGCCGTTGTGCTTGCATTTTATATCTAGGGCGTTACACAAGCCGGAACCCAGTTTCGAAAACTGCTATTTCCTTTCAATGTAAATATTTATCTCAACTTGTAGGATTTGTTTTCTTTTGTCTACTCCCGTTTCCCAATCCCAGACCTCTCCCGCCTCCGTACATCCACGTCCATCTGATTGTTTACCTGTTATCAGCTGGGTGTCTTCACACCGTCTTAATCCGATTATTATCTGTGCCAACAAACGAAAACTGAAGTAGCGTAAAAAACGTGGGTGAAAAATGTCGACAGAAATAATTTGCTCCGAACTAGGGTCTCTCTTTGACTTTGCTAAATAGGTCACAGTTCGTTTGGATCAGTAATTAACATTTATCAGCATTAATTGACAATCAAACTGGAAATCATCGAATGGTAAGACAAATGGGAAAATCGACCAGTCACACGACACGAATGGTAGCAGTTTTTCCGAATCTAGCTGACTTATAATTGGCTTCTATGTCACTGCTCATGTCATCGGAATAGGTGCTGATGGAGCAGTAATTTGAAAATTAGTGAGCGAATGAATGAAGGCGTGTGAGTGAGTCAGTGAGTAGGTGAATGAGAGACTGAGTGAATGACGGAGGGAGGACGTGAGGGATTGGGGGGGGGGCGTGAAGGAGTGGACGAACCAGCTGGCGAGTGAGTGAGCGAAGGAGGGAGCGAGTGAGTGCTATTATTAGTTCGTATATATTTCCGAATATCGCGTTCAATTATAGTGCATCGCTAAATATTATATACATTTAAGTATTTGACTTGATCTGTGATCATTCGTCACGAGAGCCTTAGCAAGTTGGCTACTAACATAATTATGCTTACCTTACGACAGTGCTCTGACCTGAAGTCGCAGTGGCATCCTTTTTACTCGATGTAGGCAAAATGTGAATAACAAATTAAGCTTATTTGTGAACAGAAGCATCATGATTAGCCAGTGTTTACATAGGCTGCTAGGGGGGAGGTGTCCCATCCGACTGATTAAGTATATAGCTCAATATGCACGCATGTTCTGTTAAGTCACACATCCACAGACTTGAACCACACGCACGTATTGTTTGCTGCGAGCTGTGGTATCAAATGGTATGTTTTTTACTGCTTCCGCTTTTTGTACGTAGCCTGCATGTAGCCGCTTTCCTGTGGGCGTGACATATTTGTCGCGTACGAAAAGCGAATTAGCTGGTTCCACAGGCTGATGAGTAGGCCAGAAACATGCTTAGGTATACGCACACATCTATTAATATGTGGAGGTATGGAACATTTTATTTTAGATTAATGTATGTATAGTTGTATTTGTATTTAGATTTATGGAGGTAGGTCTCGAAGGATGTTTAGATATGTTGATGCTCTGTGCCTGTTGCCTCTTTATATGTACCCTAACACACCCACACATTTAGCAAACACGCATTGTCTCAAGTCATCCCACAAGCAGAGCTAGCACCGGGATTCGAACCTGACATCAGACGTCTGGAGCGCAGTGGCCGCTCTACTGACTGTTCTGTGGGAGAAGTCTTAATTGTCCCCAAAACATCGCCACTAGTTACTGAATAAAGCGGACAATTACCGATCATGGCTAATAAATAATTTTATGTCGGTGTTAAACATGTTATCTATTTACAACACTAGTCATGCGGTTTCCGGGCTATGGATAAAAATGGAAAATATTGGCAAGTGACTGAATAGGAATCGTATTTAAGACGGTTCGATCAGTAATTGTTTCTTAATTTTACATCCGGTTATCTATCTTAGAAATGTGGGTGTGACTAATTCCATTTATTTCATCCGGATTGTGATTTTATTAAAGCTGATCACGTCATCGTGCGCGGATATTTTATTAAATTTAGGCTGGGTTTAAGGCTCTTAATGGTCGTTATACAATGTATACTCGTGAATATTCGGTTCTGTTCGGTTTCAGTCGTCAATTTTCGCCTCGATTATGGCTGTTCTAATATGTGTACTGGGCCGTCATAAGCATGTTTGTATTCCAGTATCGTCAAAGTTAAGCATGAACTCATAGGCTGATATTTTGTTTTATTGACCGCGCGCGCGCGCGCCTGTGTGTGTAGGTGTGTGTGTTTGCCCAAGCGCACGTTGGTGTGCAACTTTAGCCAGTCTGTGGGTGTGTGGCTTAACAGAGCATGCGTGCATATTGAGCTATATAAGTAATCAGGCGGATGGTACCCCTCCCCCCATCAGCCTATGTAAACACAGGCTAATCATGATGTTTCTGCTCACAAATAAACTTAATTTGTTATTCAAATTGAATGCAATGGCTTTCAGGCATTAGTGTTATAACAATGGTCTAAAATAAATGTTATTAGCCACCAAAATGGCAATCGCTTTAATGAGCATACAGCTTAATTACCATACAAACTAATATTTAAGTAATCCCAGATATCGAAAGGTGGCCATAGTCGGTGAACCACCGTTGGTCGTTCATGTTCAGGATTCATTTATCATCACGAACCAATCTCTGGATACTGGCAAAGAAAAGTGGCCAAAGGATCTAACTAAATGACCATCGATAGGGGAACGTGCTATCCTACCCCCAGTGACAGTCTTATTTGAGGGGGGGGGGGGTGAAGAGAGGGAAAGAAAGGGAGAGGGGGGAGAGAGAGAGAGACCTCGGATATCGCGTGATTTTCCGTCAGATCGCCGTATCCAGAACGCTGTTTCTGACGCCGTTCGTTTCCCTATTCTGACGTACGACTGGTGCAATTTCCGAAACGAGTCGGCGAACAACGAGTTAGGATGGGAGGATATCGTGTCTTAGGCTCATAATGTTTGTCTGGTCGATGGTGAGCTATGGTGTGCGGGGGGGGGGGGAGGGATATGGTGGTGTGTGTGTCTGGGGGAGGAATAGGTTCTGACCCGACGATAGTCCGAAGACTTGTTGGTCTGGGCTCAACTGACACGACATATGAAGAGCTTCGCGAAGAGCCACCGCCCACTTGATCGGCTACCACCCAAACGGCAACAGGCAACGACTGGTCACCGAAGGTTTACCCAACGGCTCAACCGCCCCTACGGCGCCCGGCCAACCCAACTTCGTGCGATAACGATCACTCCCGAAACCAGGCCACCCAAAACGCTAACGGAATACCACCCAAACAGTTCAGAAAATACGGAGCTAATCCGATATCTGAAACAGGTAGATAAAACAAATCTTTTATCCAAACAGTTCCGACATATTTTTCAGTAATCAAGTTATCCACGCCGAAGGCGCTTACAATTAGCCAGCAATATATATCACATGTCAGTAATGTTATTCCTATATTATAAATCCGTGTTTGTTACCGCCATACCCCCGACCTCCGCTTTTCATCGCAACCGCTATGGGCAACATTGAACCAGAAAGAGGCTGGGTTACAATTAGGATGCAAAACGTAGAAAACCAATTATATCATACGAATTTACGAGCTATGGTGTACGAAAATCCCGTATCGCTCGCTCATTTAGCAACAAGTTATCACCGATCTTAAGACAGCCCCGAAACACTACCGAACACAACTACCCGTCAAACAACCTAAAGTTATCCCCATTCCATCTGAGACATCTGTCATCAAACTACTACCTAATCATAATGTAGATGATAGTTCGAGTAGCCATCTATCAGGACGGCAGTAGAAGGGTGGGGGCGGCATTGAGGGGTGGGGGTCCGAAGAATTCCAGCCGTTTTAGCCACTTAAGCAGAAACTAGGCAGTGGTTGATTAATCCAATGAGTGCGGCTAATGACCGATCATACACGCACATACATATATACACGCACGCTTGTTGACACCCACCCACGCACCCATGCAGGTACGTATGCATAGACACGCATACACACGGACACACACACACACACACACACAAACACGAAATAAAATACACACACAAACGCACACGTCCATTTCGTAAATTTGTCTGTCGTATTTCGATATTTTCTTTGGTTACCATTACCGAGTGATTGCGCCCTGATCACGTCCGATCCGCTTCCACTAAGTTAAGCATATCTACAGGCCATCAAGTCTATAAGAAACATCCACTCAAATTAATTTAATACATTCTATCCTTTTATTTATATAATATCCAAATAGCATCTAAAACTTTACTTTACTAACACACCAACCACGCCTCAATATATATATATATATATATATATATATATATATATAAAACAGCCATTACAAAGAGTTCGAAATCCATTGCTCTGGCATGTTTTCAATTCACGATAATAATAATTATTAGTATTAGTATTAAACAATATATACACACGCTGAAGTAGATGTTTACTATTTCGGACCCCTATCATGATCATATTATTACACTAATATCACAACTACCCTCTTATTGGCAGTTGTCGTAAACAGTCAGCCAGCCAATTAGTCGTGGGATAACTGTGGCAAATTCAGTTCAAAGTTGCTTGGATAATATTTGGTAGGAATAGAATCGTTTGTCAGTGATATCAACAATAACAAATGTAAGCTCTTGCACACATTTTAGGCGAATTATTTGAATACGTTTTCAAAAATTGGCTAATTTGATAGAACGTTGAAACAGTTGTAAAATTCTACTTTAGTCTTTGAGATGACTTTGTTAAAGCAGGAGATGTGTTTGTCACATGCGTAACTGAACGCATAGATGGAATTCAGAGAATGTATGATCATGTCTACCAGATTGTACTAATTGTACGGGGGGGGGGGGTATGTTGAGAGGAAAAAACTGAGGGGTGAAAGTCCGCTGGGGAAAAACTGGCCCAGACTATGCCACATGATACTTATCAGGAAAACTCCCCACTTAACTAGGCATCCATACTACTGCCCATCAAAACATAAGGTGACATTGTTGACAAGACATCCTTCTAGACACCAACATCCACCCCAAACACCTGGATGTCTTCTCCGCGGAACACCCGCCCGAGCAAGTCAGTGTACCGAGTAATCAACGCCATCCGCCAGGCGTCGCGACACTCATGACGTCACTTCCCGTATGTTCGTTAGCGCGATCCGTCATCGCTGTTTTAATATCGGAAGAGATGATGAGAAAGTTGACATCATAATGTCAAGGTCGTCATTAGCGGAAGTAATCACGCGCCAGGTCTGTATTTACGCCTACCGATAACGCGAATTTCTCATTCTAAATGAATTGCGTGTCCTTGACATTCGGTCTTCGCGCTGGCGACAGCCACACCGCGCATGCGCCTCAGAACGGCGTCCGGGTGTTACCCGTGTTCACAAATGGCCAGTAGTGTGCCGTGCGAGGTCCAGACTGGTCTTCGAGATGATAGCCCACAGAGCCGGTTTATGCGAAAAGGATGAAATATTATAGCTGTCGAGATATCCGCTAGGTGGCATCGTAATATGCGAGCGCGAAAAATCGCCTTCTCAATTAAGTCCATTCCGGAATGTGCGTTCGCGGAGCAGTGGGGGTAGTTGTTGGCCAATAAGAAGCCATTAGGAGACTAATGGCTTCCGCCTCGCTAATGGGTGACCATTAGGTATCCAGAGGATCTGGGCGGTATTGAAGACTCCCGGGTTTATTATTTTACGATAAGAACTCGGCATAATGAGAGCTTCTACTGCTGATAATCTGATCGTAATAGCTGACACCCGGAGAGTGGACCCTTCGTCTTCTGTCTCGGATGATAATGGCAAGTGAATGTGTCTCTGCCAGTGTTTGTTATGGCCAAGTCGGTACAGGGCAATGAGGACATTAATCTCTATCGCTTTATTTATTTATAGTTTCATAATCGGAATTTAGCTCGATCATTCTGAGAAATTTACATTCCAATATATATATATATATATATATATATATATATATATATATATATATATATATATATATATATATCTTTATAAAATATATATACGCATCACAAACACAAATACCGACAAATCATATCAAGCAAATAGAGATATATTATGATGATAATAATAATAATAATAATAATAATAATAATAACAACTACAACAACAATAGCATCAATGTACATTTAATCAAGTTTCCATACAGACATCATCCATTCAGAGAAACTCTACAGTAAAGTTAAACATTAACATGGGGTGTATATCTGGATAACTTATAGCTCACAAACACCAAATCAAAACGAAGGTAATTGCTGTCAGTTTTTAGTTGATAGTTTTTACTACTAAGCAATCAGATCTCAAAACTACGACGTTGTTATGAGATACCGATCCATGTAGGACATCAACAGGATTACCCCAAAACCATGGTTATGGAATTATGGCCAAGGAACTATGGCCATGTAATTATCATGGCATATGTGTGAAACCATGATCGTAGATTAACGGCTAAATAGAAACTGTCAGAGAACCGTAATTACAGAGTAAGGAACAACGATCGTAGAACCATAATTGACGACGTGTAGCAATAGAATTAAAGCCACACAACTATGATCACAGAAAGATGCTAATAGAACCATGCGAGCATATACACGATATACATGTCACATTCAGTGCAGGTCGATGACCATAAAAACATTCAAGTCGAATCTTAGCAATTAGAAGCCTGTAGATGCATAGATTACAAGTGGAACGGTTGTTATTAATAGTGTCATTTGGGGCAGGCATTGTAATGGCCATAGAACCGTATAGTAACTCATCGAACCAGAGAACCATCGACACGGAGATGTATATTAGGCAAGAACGAAATAAGCAGTCTAGGACGCCACACAGGAAGTTGTTTGGGTGCTAGCATGAGGTACGTCACCACTTTCGGTCGAATGATGCTCTGACGTAATAAACATCCTTAGATTAGTAGCTAGGTGTCAGCAACCACTCTAGGTTAATTAGTAATCACTTGGTTGGCTGGGATGTTCCCAGTAGTGTCTGAGCTGGGTTAATGAGTGAGTGAGTGTGTGATTGAGGGTGTTAGTGTATGTATGAGTGAGTCAGTAAGTGAGTGCATGAGTGAGTGAGTCAGCGATCCAGACACAAAGGTAACCTTCGCGATATCCCACCTTCCGTCATCCTTTCCTTCAAAACCACTCCGTCAATTTTTGATGGATTTACGACACGCCACTCATACATTATATTTCTTCCGCCGCCCCCCACTACTCTCCACCCACCCCGAACCACGAGGAGATGAGGGAGAAGGTAAGACTAAACTCACCCCCCTCTGTGGAATCACACGGAGTGGGGGAGCAGTTTTGCTCCACTGCCGTACGATGGCGATACCCCCCCCCCACAAATTCATGTCTTAATGACTTGGATCATCGGGATTCTAATCAGGACAAGAAGAACGCGGACAAAGGACGTCGGCTACTCTGTTTGACGACGATCCCGAACGATCCGGAAGACGTTCATTCTCCCGGAGAACAATAGCTCCAGATCGGCGGGAGCTGATTATCGATGGTGATGGCTGCTTAATACGTTCTCCCCCTTATGGTGAACAAAAAGAAGCAGTCACTGTCGTCGATCGACACGGTGTGTGCGGCGTTCAATTTACTCAGCATCTAGCAGAGCATGCGGACCGTGAACTCACTTAATGGTTCGCAAATTGCACGGCAGACACTGATATCCTTAATTCTAGGCTATGGTATTACTTAATATGCTCAATATGCACAGGCGCATACGATACGATATCTTGACTCAAAGGGTTGTCTCACTTTGTCATATAATTGTAAGTGGATTCGAGCTCGAGACAACGGCCTAAAATCAGCAGTTCATTGATTCCGCCATATGATGTTTTGAGGGATGATGGTAGTTGGTATTTTCTTAGTACGAAAATCGTACCTAGTTGGTGTCAGGATCATTTATTGGCGCTGGCAAGGTTATATCCTGCAGAGGCATTGTTATACATTACTGTTGTCAGAATGACGTCAAGCCTCTAACCGACTATAGATGTATGCCCGCAGACGGGATTGGGCATTCCGGGAAACTTCACAGAGATATAAATAGACATGACGGAATCATCAGCAATGCCCGGATTTGTTACGGATTGCTGCTGTTACCTCACATGGTGATGTTATTCTGGATCATTTTATATTCAGCCATTATCTGATTATAACTTCCCTGGGCTATTTTCGCTGGTCTTATTTCATACGATATTTCGTACGCCCCCCTCTCTCTCTCTCTCTCTCTCTCTCCCATAAATATGAGCACTCTCAGTGTAGGCTTACCCAATGAGTGACTGGACGATAATACCGCTATTGCTAATGTTAAATAATGCTATATCGGTCTTATCATATAATAAAGATGACGAGATCAAACTATAGAAGGTCCAGAAAGTGAAACAGATAGACGATCACACAATCAGAGGGATGTACTTACCAATACACGCCAGGATCTCAGGCACACGTGCGAAGTGGCTTTAATAATTTTCTAACTCTAACTTGGTTCACATCCAATCAATCAATCAATCAATCAATCAATCAATCAGTGGATCCATGGATCGATCAATTAATCAAAAAAAAATCAATCAATCAATAGATCAATCGATCGGTTAACAAGTCAATCGATAAATGGAACAATCAATCAATCAGGCAATTGACCAGTCAATCAATCATTAAATCGATCAATCAAGCAATCAATCAACTACTCAGTCTATCAGTCTACCACTCGATCAGTCAGTCTATAAATCATCTAGTCAGTCTATCAATCGATCAACTGATTAACTAATCAGTTATTCGGTAAGTTAGCTAATCAATCGTACCTGAGCAATCATTTATTACTCTATTCAGGGTCCTATTAAGCCAAAACAATTCACGACATGGCGCTGCTGTTAAATTTATGTAAATGTATGCATTCTAAAGCTGGTAAATTCTGGTTTTCCCTACATTTACAACTCCCACAGCAGCACCTGTGCCTGGGTAGCATTTGTTATAAACGATATTCTGGATTTTAATATGACCCCGTTTAGTCGATCGTTTTGCGCCATGTTGGAAGTTACAAATAGGTCAATTCTAAATCTATCGTCGGCAGATGATTAGCTGATGTTGGAAAAAAATACTTCAGGATGAGCAAATGGCTAGAAGTCAACAACATAATAGGCCGTCTCTGGTACCCAATATGGTCTATCGCATATTTGATTAAATTATGTATGCGCAATCGGGATCAAGGTCAAGCTTCGAATATGTTACCATTCGCCGACATGTAATTTTCATTCTGAAGAGGATAGTACACGATGTGACAACAAAAGTGAAAACTTCATCGTATTCCGCCATTTCTAATGTCAGCGTAAGCCCGCTACCGTTGATCGGATGTCAAATAATACTAGCCGAAATCAGAGGTAATTTACGTGGCTTGGCTACCTCAAATGAAGGAGACGCATATGGTCCGTAATTTACTACTTCAACACGATGACTAATTTTAAACAAATTTAGAATTTACAAGAGATGGTATATTCGGCGGAGAAAACTTTGTCAGTTACCTGGTTGGATGAAAACCTCCTCGTACCATAGCGGTATGACCGGGTACCGAACCTCCGACATGTTACACTGTGATTTAAGAAAGACCCACGCTCTAAACCATGAGGCCATATACGCGGATACTAATATTAAGTTGTTTATAGAAATCTCAGTCAAATTTAGAATATTTTCAACTGATTTGGTGATTCCCTGTTTCGTCACAGAGGCATCTTAAATGTTTCCTTGTATATAGATAGTCAAATAGGCACGAATTACTTAGTTGTCTTTCAGCGCCACCAAACGGACAAGGTCGAAAGTACCCTATTATCAACAATAGTTGCAGGCGGGTGGATATACATTAATCCAGGTCTCAGATGGCCGACGACAAACATCCCGATTGATTAAAGATCGTGTCCGGAAGATCAGGACCGGCAAAGATACGTGACTCGTTTGATTGACCTCGGTGTCTGTCTATGCCCGAGTCAAGTGGCCATTCTCCGGGCATCACGTGACTTGTATCTGAACCTGAATCCGTGTCCATCCGATCGGAGAACCGCGGATAGCCCACGAAACGGGACCTTGAGGCCGGATGATCCGGAATAGGTTATAAGTGTCGGACTGATGTCCTGACCATTCCCTCGCCAGTCGGGGTTGTAATTATATTTTATGTAGCAAGGGAATGGTGCACCCTGCAAATGGCCACCAACCGGATACTTATCTGGATACAATCAGCAACTGTTTCGGACGTTTTACAGTTGATTCAGGACCGACCTTCTCTCTTCGGCAATCGACTTTCAGCCAGTCACGTGTCGGTTGAAGGAAGCAAGTGGTCCGCCCCTGCTTATTGAGATCGTCAATTTAATCCGTTAGGTGGTGTTGGCTCAGAAATATCGTGACAGAAGAGAACCCGTGAGTTTATAAGTTCGAATCTAGGTATTGGCTACTGCCAGACAGTACAGGTTTTTATTCGGATCTCAAATCTTAGATTACTGTGGTCATCTGCCCATCGGTCTTTGCTCCCAGCCTGTTTGGCATTAGCTGTGTCTTTCCTTTGCTCGAAGTACCCAGCATATTTTTTACTCTTTCCATTTAATAAAGGGATAACGTTATATGAGAACATATTATTAATATAAAACGGCAATGTAGTTCTCACTCGCTCGCTGACTCACGCACTCGCTCGATCACTCACTCGCCCACTCACTCGCTCGCTTCCTCACATAATCTTCTACGGCAAAAGATTGTCATAGTTAGTGCTTATATTTACAGAATATGGCAATAGATTATGGTAGATGATAATAGCCCATAATCAGTGACGCACTTCTTTGAAGATCATTTTATATGGTGTTATGTGGGCCATAATTACTGATATTTAACTACTTTAATTTATTTATTTTAATCTAAAATTTCGTATTGCACGCGTATGAAACTATTAAGATGTAAAAGGTCATGTGGGTCCCGGGGCGAAAAAAACAGGTGGTAAGAAAACCAAGGGGCGACAAGTCTACAGGAGGAAGGCAGGAGGTACCCATGACCAAACGAGCTACCTCTTAGGCCATGCAGTGAACTTCCTTAAGACGGCCAAACGTATATAATATTAATGGTCGACGAAGTGAGTACCAAAAGGGCGTATGTCTGTGCAAAACAGCGAGAGATGACAAACAACAAAGGTAGATTCCGTAAGAGGCTAGAGCTATAAATGCTAAAGAATTCAGGATAAAAGGCTGGATCGTGCTGGATTCAGTCATAAATGCATATAACAGACGGCAGAGATGGGTTTATGAAGGGGGACAGTGTATACAAATAAACCACAACTAAACAGCAAGAAAACCGAGTTACTTGTATTAGCCTCATCCTATTTCAGCGAATCTAGTGACTTTCAACTTCAAATTGATAATAATTGGATCTCACCTAGTGACTCTGCTAAATATCTTGGTATACTCTTCGACCAACATCTGAACATGGAAACTCATGTGGCTGGTATCTGCAAGGCGTCCTATTTTCACATACGGAACATTAGGAGCTTAAAGTCCATACTTACCCATGATGCACTTATTTCTGTGGTCCATGCCTTTATTACATCACGGTTAGATTACTGTAATTCCCTTCTTCTCGGCTTGTCTGATAATTGCTTCAAAGGTTGCAACGGATTCAAAACATTGCAGCTAGGATAGTCACAGGGTGTCGGAAGTATGATCTAGCTGGGCCAATATTGTGAAATAAGTTGCCTAGTCATATTAGAAATTCTAAGTCACTAAATGTTTTTAAAAAACATGTTAAAACATTCCTATTCAAGCAATATTTTAATTGTTAGTGTACTCTTCATGTTTAGTGATTTTGTTAAACATCTCTTTCTTTATTGCACAGCGCCTCAGAACAGGGTTTCCTGATTTTGGCGCTTTATAATTATACATTATTATTATATACGATAGGGAGGTTTATTAGTGCTACGGATTGTACAGATCTATAAATAGGTGGGCCAATTATAAATAAGTAATCCATTTATAGCATCTAAAACACCTATATACCGCACGGGATGTTTAAAAGCGCGTCAAACTGTACACAGCTACGACATGTGGGTGAAGTGTAAACGAATCATGCTTTTGTAGCAGCTAAGAATAGTCCAGACTTCGCGGGAGATTTTAAAGTGGGTTCAATTGTACAGGAATGTAATACGTGGGCCAGGTCAATGCGAATAACGCCTTTATGACCGTAAACACAATCTGAAGTGGAGCAGGATTTCGATTGTAAAAATCGCCGAAATTCTTTGCCTAATAACACTCTTCTTGAATTCCTGCAATTTTCCGACAACGAAACTTCTATTTTCCCCACAAATTGAATTAGAACAAGATGAAATTAAAGAAAGACAAAAAAGAAACAAGAAAAAAGGTCAATCCCAACAATGGAGGTCGTTGTCGCTGTTTACATCGAGAGAACCATGAACGTCGTCGTGATTGGCTGGTGATGTTCCAGAAAGGCGCTACGTGGGACTCTGTGATTGGTGGACGAAGGGTCGTTGATGAACTTCCGGTTGCTTTCGAGAGCCGATCCCGATACGATGACCGGTTGGCGTGCGACATTCTAGGTGATCGTTCGGAGCCCGACAAGATCGCTATCCTGATGGCATGTGGACACCCGATCCCAACATCCGTGTCCAGAACAAACACATCCAACATCCGGTCTCCTAACTAGACTATCGCTCAGTGATGAAGTCGGGGAATATCCGCCCGATGAGTGAGTAGCTTACGTAACGAACACGTCGTTGGCTGAAGATGTTGTGGCTCTGTCCATATGGTGGCTCAGCAAATTTGCAACGGATTCGCTTCCACGGATATTGTAATAAATTAGGTGTTTAGACCTTTGGTTTGGAGTTTCTACAGTTAAGATGACAAGGTATTCCTGCAGACTTATTCATGCGTAAAGATATGCCTGTTTACGTATGCTTATGTACACGCACATAGTAATTTTAATATGTACGCAGAAGGTTGTCTTAACGCCTGTGTTCAATAATCTAAGTCGCATTAACGCCGCCGTCTATATTTTCCATTCCCACTAACGTTTATTATAACTATAATCTTATTAAATGCTCAACACAGAATGAATATTTTAATTGCGCGGAAGCAGAAATTCATCTCCCAGGCGGCTTCCTCATGAATATTCAATTCTGTATATTTCTCCGGGAAAATTCCGAAGATACAATAGTTATGTGTTTTACTAACGTCATCAAAATGTGTTCGTGTGCGCGCGCGTGTGTGTATGTGATTGTTAGCAATTTTGCCCATTTATTTATGCAACGTCACCAATCTCCACCTGCCAACACTGAGCATGCGTGCATTTTCTACTGAATAATTAATTAGCCACATGGCGGTCAGCTCAAAGTGATCTGCGTAACAACAAACTTATTGTGACATTTCTACCCACAAAGCATGTATCGTATGTATACCTTACTAGATGTAAACGATAGACTGACTAATAATACCAATGATAGTCAGGGCTATTTGAATCATTCGAACTGGCTATTGGCCACTAAATAATCAGTCCAACGAAGTAAGTTTAAATTCGACCAGTAAGAGAAAGGCTAATATTCAGCACTCTACGTCGCTTCCATTATTTCCATCGAAATCTTTGCTTGAATAAATCAGATGGAATGACGTATAATGACATATAATAAATAAATCTTAAAGCTTATGATGAGGAAACCAGTCATATCCAGTCCATTTGCAGATAATCCGTAGAAATAATATAACAATTCTTATCATATTAAAATTCGAAATATATGAATTATGAATAGAGGAACCGGTGTTTTGCTTTTTTCCCCGAATATATAATATGTCGAATAATTACCAAGAATAGACAACGCTGTTCGATTATTATCCGATGCTCTAGCAGGAGGATAAACAACGGCCGGGTTTGACCAGTATTATAATTGGTTTTAGATTAGTCAACTTCTGATTGGTCGGCTCAATTATTCCGTCATTTGACGACTTTTGCCGACGATTGCCGATCTCGACGGAAGAGGGACCACCGCTTGACGACCGATAAGTGATACATCAATATAATGCGCATGACGTGTAGAATCTTTAAGTGATGCGTTTAAACAAGAGTCAATCTTATGCTTACAAACATTTGAGCTGAAATATAATGGCACCGATCACACTTTTAGTCACGAGTCAGTGTCGCTTTAGCAACGTCACATCGCAAAGACGGCGACCTTGGATCTATTGTTTCAAGGCCATTTTGAATCGCGTTCACGATTATAGCTAGCGTTTTTGGTAAGCTCGGAAACACGTTTATCATGTCATGGTCAATGATCCGCCCAGTTTACATTACCAAATTAGCGAGGTATCGCGATCGAATTAGATCGTGCCGTATCCTGCCAAGTCTCGTCAAATCTCCCGAACCCGTTAATTTCAGTCTCGCGATACACCGTGACTCTCGAAGCATCTCTGGAGTGTTGCGATATCCCAGCGGTTACAGTATTACATTGCAAAGCTCCAAGTGGCCATAAAAAATCATCCATCATCTTCTTCACCATCTGATCTTAGAAACTCCAAACACCGCATCGAAATCTCGTCATATGTCATCGACGCGAGAATCTTCCATCATGACATGATTGAGACCATTTCACGAGCTAATGGCGCTTAATTTTAAGCAAGATTCCTTCCGATCTGTTTACACAGAGCGGCCGTAAAATCACTGTAAAATCGCCCTAAAGACGCCATAAAATTGCCACAAAATGGCTCCCGTTGTCTCGCTCGTAAAAGTAGCCATTAAACCATACTCCATTTGGCAGCGCGTGACCGGGAAGTGACTAGGCTGTCAGTGATACAGTCATGGCTCGTTAATCCGATATTTTATGGGCGGGATGGCTCCATTATACAGCACTTTAAAATTTAATGTAGTGTTTTATCGCAGCAAATGTCTGCTTAGTTGACCTACGGCTGGTCGTACTTAGTGTTTGGTGATTTGTGTGTGTTTGTGTGTGTGTTTGTGTGTGTGTGTGTGTGTGTGTGTGCGTGTGTTTGTTGCTGTCGGTTTATCTTTCGCGTTATGCTTGTGTACGAAAAGGTGTTGCGCCTATATAAATATATATGTTACAGTTAATATGTATAATTAAGTAATATGTATAATACGTGAACTATTCAGATAATACGTCTATTGCTAACTGAAATTTAATATTCATTACCTGAAAATGAATATACATATTACCTGATTATGCACATTAACTGTAACAAATATATTCCGTCATCTATTTCCAGAGGTACCAGCGGCATAGATATTGACCTTCAAAAAGTTGATATAGATCAGTGCCCCCTACCGGCGGCTAGTAATGATGTCAACGTGTTCGCTGGTTCTCACAAATGTAAAGAAGAAACTACTAAGGTAGGACAATATTAGGGATTTATTATTATAAATATACCCATCTCTTCAATAAAGGGAATCCCAGCATCAAAAGCACTAACGCTGTTACACACACACACATACGCACGCACGAGTGCGCACACACACACACTTAAATCCCATTTAGTAAGAAACCAATGCCATCATATATATATATATATATATATATATATATATATATATATATATATATATATATATATATATATATATATATAATTATTCAACAGCTTAATGTTATATACGTATAACATTCTATGTTTTATTCCCTGACGTTGTATTCCCTGGAGATCTATGAAGTGCCAAAATAGATCACGACCGTAAAGTTTTCCATTACTTTAGCGTATATATCTGATTGGAACAAATCGTTATTATAAAGTGTGCTCGATGATGTGTTTGGTGAAGTGTTTGTTGCTCTCTCGGGAGTGAATTTGATCCCGAAGACGTGTTCAAAATGCTGGTGATGTATCTGGTTGAGTGATAATGTGGTTCAATTATCGCTGATATATCGATACAATCCTCTATGCGCTGGTTTCAAAATTATGCGTTTTTATGACCGGGCCTCTCTATTGGAGCCAATGCGACCGGATAGGAGCTGATGTTATAGCTGTTGAGGCTGCATGACGAATAATCTGACCGTAGGACGAATGGTGTACGTGTATGACGGGCCGTATGACGACTAATGCGCCTATGTGACGTCAGACGTGTTAATATGGCAGACGGGGT
This sequence comes from Paralvinella palmiformis, assembly GCA_025642065.1. Lineage (NCBI taxonomy): Eukaryota > Metazoa > Annelida > Polychaeta > Terebellida > Alvinellidae > Paralvinella > Paralvinella palmiformis. The sequence goes on along the minus strand of JAODUP010000312.1, from coordinate 193,847 downwards.
GCTGGTACTTCCCAGAAGTCGTCACCTTTTTAATGATGTACCGATCTACTCGATGCAATGCATATCTGCCGCATGACGTGACTATGCATTTTAGCCATGTTCTAATTACCTCACCAGGTAACCGTCAACCCGATGAGGGAGCCAACTACCTGATGAGGTAACCGGTAGCCTAATGACACACAGTAATCACCAGCCCTCTCACTTATCTATTTGCCTCATCAGCTACACACCTTTCTAATGATGTGCATATATCATTAAAGACCTACGAATGTCATCTTCTTATATTCGGAAAGCTCATTTCGCTTCGATTAAGACCAGTTTATGTTACAGTATCGCAGATGGATCGTCATAAACATCATTAGTCTATGTGTAGTTGGATAGATGGATGAATGTTGTTTAACGACACATCAGCACAATTTTGGCCATTCAGTGTCCTAGAAGATTTGGAACCTATGTGTAGTTGGCCTCAGGGCAATATTCCGCAGCAGCATCTCAACGCCAGGGAATGAGTAATTAAATATATTATAATAAAATATAACACACTGAAATATAATTATTGCTCACCGTTAATCACGAATGTGGACAGTCTTCAACCAATTAAAATATAAATTGAACCCAGGGTAGCTGTTTATTTGAGAGTCAAATGACAACAATAAGATAGCCATTTTTATTTACCAGTCATAGTAGGACATGGATCAGCAAGATAAATTTATAGACTAAGCCTCAATGCAGATCAAAGAGATTTTATTACTATAGGTACATCCAGACAATGCAGCAAACTTGCTTGCTTCTTCCTACGCCAATCCTTAATCAGAGCATCACACCATCAGACACAGTACTTAATCTTAGTGTTATATTTGATAGCGAATTTAATTTCACAAAACATATTTCTCTGACATGTCGCTGCTGCTGCTTCTAGCAGACTTGTTTATCCCTCCTAAGTTTTCACTGCATCCTATCATTGTTGATGAATTTTGCATCGTACGTTGACTATGAGGTTGCTCGATTCTTCTCAGAGATATTGGCGATATAGAAGTTAGTTATTATTATTCTAATTATTAATTATTATTATTATTTTCTTAGTGACCTGAAAACAAGTTTTTAATTTGAGGTAAAATAAGAAGCAATTTTCTAAGACAAGTATCCTTTCATCATATTTCTCTGACATGTCGCTGCTGCATCTATCACATTCCTGACCTTCGCAGCATTTGTGGGTATTTTTCTCTTTCAGTCGCCAAAACCGTTGCTACAGCACTCATTACTAGTAGACTTGATTACTGCAACTCTCTTCTTCAAAACATTGCATCTAAGGATATTCTAAAACTTCAGTGTTCACAACTGCTTAGCTAAGGTTGTCACACGGTCTCTTTTGTCCACGTCTGAAATCTCTTCACTGGCTCCCTGTTCAAACTCGCATCATTTTCAAACTCTGCACTATTGTATATCAAACTCCTTCCTCTGGATAACCTTCAAATCTATTGTTCATGCTTTCCTTAGCACCCAAGACCAGAGAGCTCCGTTTCTCTGGTTTTCACTTGTTATCTGTTCCCAGGGTTAAAACTGATGCTGGGACCCTTTTTCAGTTATTGTCCCTAATCTTTGCAATTCTCTCTCTGGACATGTTAAATCATAAAATAGGATAGTTAATTCCGTCACCATTTAAAAACTCACCTTTTAGACTTGCTTAACCTTCCTAAGTTTTCACTCCATCTGACCATTTGTTAAGAAACTTTCCATTGTACTTGGGCTATGAGTTTGCCCAACCCGTCTACTAGATTCGCCACTGAGCTCGATTCTTTTCCAGGATATTGGCGTAACAAAGTGTTGTAATTATATATATATATATATATATATATATATATATATATATATATATATATATATATATATATATACGCCACCTGAGACATCAATGATCAACGGCTCATGACGTTATCATATTCACCACCGCACACATGCCATCAGCACATCAATAGAAGGCGTAATCGGTCACGTTGATAAGGTCACGATCTTCTGACCACGTGGGAAACCGGACGTCCGAGTTTAGGGATAAGCGACGTTAACCTCTGTAAGTCAGTTGACGTCATCTGATTGTTACACACAATGAGGTGGACACACGTTCTCTTGTCACCTACTGTTGAAGGCTTCATTAATTATAGAGTAAAGATTATGTCAAAGGTCACCTTGAAGGTGAAGATCTTTCGTTTAGTTCGTGGATTTTTTGGGAAGGGGACCATTAATCGGGGAGGAGGTCATGATCGGATCCGGGAATCATTATAAAATCCAATGATCATCATCATTCAGATCCACAAATCATGAAAAGATTCTATAATCACCACGAAATTAGGAAATCTGAATAGATCCGTGGATCATTATGGAATCCAGTAACTCCCCCCTCCCGATAAACCTTACGACATTCAAGGAATTTGGTTATTGTCATGAGATACTGGGTCATTTTCAGATACGAATATCATCCATAATTGGAACTATATCTTATGACAGGATGTCGCCTATGATGATGTAGTAGGCGTAATGACACTCTGTTGGAACAGCCATTATATGTCGGCTATTATGACATCCATTATCATATTGGGGATGTTATAGGTGATAGCAACAATAATACGCCGAATAGCATTCGGTGAAATGCCATTTAATTTGGCATCTGATGTCGAAGTAGGTGTATTGGCATCCGATGGCATCCAATCCATAATGACAGACTAAAGGATGGCAGATATAATGGCATCCGATGGCACGGTCACCGTAATGACACACTCGATGGCACGGCCGATACAATATCATCAGCAACCTTTGATCTTATACATTAGCTCATTTCCAATGGCAGCCATCGCCATTTTCGCGATTTAAGACACCCATCTCGCCCTCAAGTACAGTGGTCATTAACAAGAAGACGCCATTACTATCATCCGGGTCTTCTTCCGACTTTGACACGTAGCACCGCCAACTGCAGACGATAATCAGCTTGATGTGAATGTTTCATCAGCTGGCACTGCTAATATAATGGTCGGTTAACAAAGTACCAAATATGACCCACAAAGTATTTAATTTGAAGGATAAAAAGAGAACTACTTACATAAAGGTGATATCGAGTTAAGATTGGAATACATGTTACCTGTATGCTGTATTGCGATTGGTTCCCGACACTGCTAGATCATTTCCGGTGAACCGTTCTATTTTGTGTGGAACTGAAAGGTGAGCAATATTCGGCTGATGGAAGGAGTTTGGTAAGCAGGATGCAAAGGAATAACGTTGAAAAGAAAGAAAGTGGACCAAACCAAAACTGCAACACAAAATAATATAACACCGAAAATTTGTCGAGGTCAGCCATGATATATCAAAAGGTATTGACTGGACCTTATATTCATAATAGATCCATAACTCGTTTCACGGTCCAATGATTTTCTAATCCAGGAGGATGATTCGGAATGTGGTCTCGATAGAGAGGAAAATGTCACTGAAAAAAGATAGAATGATAGCATTCTAGAAGAGATAGCGGTGTAATCCCAGATTAGAGGAAACTATTGTTCGATAAGATAAGAAGGTGCTATTTTAAAACAGAGGAACGTATTCGAAGATAAGAGAGCAAGCCGTCAGGCTAACAGAGAGGAAGACACCTTTCCTTGTAGAGAGGAAAATATTACTCATGAAGAGAGAAAAAAAGAAATTGGTCAGCACTGAACACAGCACGACGTAATACTACGACAGAAGACCATGCCATGGTTTGGGAAGGGAATTAGACATCATGAAAGCCAGTGCCATTCGAGAACCAATAGAATGCCATCATAGAACCCAAGGAACTTGTCACTCAGGAACCGATGATACGAAAACAAAACATCCCTTCAGGATCTCTTAGACCCGTCCCCATAGGCGGATTCTGTCTTCAAAACCATTAAAACGACAGACAGCTGAAGAGCCATTAACGGCTGATCCAGAATGACCCATTTCATCAGTTTGTTTACATCACCACGATTGACGTCCGGATTAAACAAATCGACTTAAGCATTTTATGAGTTCGGGATAGAGGGCGTAAATGAATGAAATGTATTGCGGCCCCAGAGAGACGTCTGGAGGACTATTAATGACTGCCGGAAGTGGGCGGCCTTGATCCGGTACTGGAGCGGAAGTGAAGGACAATCGTCTGGTTAGATGACCGACAGAGGGCGGGAGTGTCTCATCTCCTGACAGACAGGATCCGGAAGTCGGTGTCAGAGACGTGGACACACGTTAGTGGCAAGTGTGTGTGTGTGTGTGTGTGTCTGTCTGCGTCAGTGTCTCTATCTTCATCTCCGAGAGAGAAATAGTGTGTGGGGGGGAGAAATGGTTGGTCGGGGTGGGGAGGATTCGTCATGAGTATGTATATATGTATAAATCCATTTGTATTTAGCAGTTAATACAGAGAAACACAAATCATAAATACAACAATTGAACGATTTGTGCGTAGGGTTCTCATAGTGAAACAGGTCAATGGTTGTTTAGTTTGTCCTTGGAGATGGGTACACCTTTCGGAGCATCACTGTTTATGTTTGCGCGCGTGAGCATGTATGTGTGTGAGTGTGTGTTTACGTAAATTTGTGCCTGTCTGTTCGTAGTCGCTGGCTCACAAAGCGTTGCAATGAAAGTCTATACAGTCTATGCTTCCAGTAGCTGCCTGTGCTCTGCCCATTGTCCCTGGCTGACTAACCCACAGGGAGTTGACGACAGCCCATCATTGCATAGACCCGCGAAATAGTCTTACAATAAGTCCCTAGAGTTGACTACCCAGATTTCTTAGAGCAGCAGCCTTGGGTTAGGTTTATAGAGAAAAGTATTAATGGTCGCCCAGAGATATATATTATCCCGCTAGAGGGAATCTCGGTCCATATCGAGGGATAGCTGATGAGGACTATAGATCCCTATGACAAGTTCCAGAGTGTTAAGATGTGGATGTCACGTAAATCCCGTGATCCCGAACAAGGACGCCGTCGAACCCCCTCAGGGAGTGTTTACACCCTGGACCCGGAGGAGCATGAGGGCGTTCTTCGCGTTGATGGTTTGGTCCTGATCAAACTCTGTGCTGTGTGGGAATATCCATAGTGACCTGACATGCACGCGCACGCGCGTGTGCACACACACAATAGGGAATCATCATTCCCCGCTCACTTTTTAGAATTATACGCTGATTTCCCATATCCCATGGTGGCGTTGGGCTCGTGATATGCACACTGAGATAGTCAACCGGCGGGCCACCATTTAAATCTCTCCCCACCGAACAACGCTCGGTGTTATAATTTAATCAGAGGATGCTCCAGAAACCTGCCTTCTATGATGAGCATTTATAATGGAGATACCTCTCAGATCTTCCCGAATCATCACTTTATAGCCACGTAATTAGATGATGTTTGACATTTAAGTATATCGGTCTGTGATTATTTAGAAGTTATGTCTTTATTTGTTTATTAATTTCGGGGGACGTGACTATTATCAGTTGTTTTGTTTATTAATGGCGTTTCCATCGCGTTCTAATACAAACACGCCGGCTTGAAGACGGGCACAGATTTCCCGAAACAATTAATAATGTAAATTAATGCATGCGCACGAATAAGCACAGGGAAACAGATAGACAAAGACCCGTACGCACGCGAACACACGAACGCAGATTATACAGACAAACCCAAATAGAGAGGGGGTGGTGGATATCCTAGAGTCTTAAGATCCAACTTCATGTAAAATTCTTTTAACGGATATATTTAAAACCACCTAAAAAGAAAAGAAAAAAATCCAGATCTGATCAGATAGACAGACAGCTAGACAGACGGCTAGACAGACAGCTAGACAGACAGACAGACAGACATACATACATTTTTCACCAGAATGAAAAACCCCAAGGCGGAATCGATATCGCGATCCATACCGGAAGTAAACTCGATGGCGTCAACAGGCGCCGTTGATGTGACACGAAATGACGGATCTCGATCTGGGACAGAGTTTCGAGATTTAAAACCGACCTGGATCGTTCCTTTCAATGACGCGCGGTCGACAGCCATTACACCCGGGCTAACGTCGACAGCCGATTGTGACAGTCATCGATAACAGCCAGGACAACATCCGTCTATGGCAGCCTCCGGTGGCAGTCATGCCGACATTCGCAGTGACCAGGTAACGGAGCAGTAATTGTCTTGTGGCTGGTGTTTACAGAGAGACGACGCGAATAATGGACATTTATCTAAACAGACAGGGGACAGGGATGGCCAATATTTACTCTATCAAGTGACAATGGGGTGATGGGTAGACAGACTTAAGGTGATCCTGGTATGCGGCCTTAATTGAGTCATAACCCAACCACCGAATGATAATGGGGTGGTTATCTACCTACTTCATCGACGGCTGGATATGCATGCATCGCCCTGACCCATCGATTGCGCTATAATGATTCTATTGCAACGATAATACAATTATCCCGACTGGGGGGATGGTGGCCTGCAATTTACTTTGACGAATATGAGATGATCACAGATAGCAGCGTCTTGTTTCCGTTTCTAATTAATGATTAAAATTAGAGAATACAATCCTCATATGGCTTGTCTAGAGGCAGAGGGAAGATGGATGCCTTTAATGTTTGTTAATGATTCGACATAATAAGCTGATGATAACATCTTTATGTTTTAGTCTTGAGGTTGTGATTGAAGTTGTTTTCCGGATCGAGCAACATTATTAATCCATTCATTTCTGTAAAACACACAACAATATCCCATTTTTTGTTGGGGGGTGGCACTTTACAAGTTACCGACAAGCAATAAAGAGATTTTTACTACTACTACTGCTACTACTACTATTATTACTACTACTACTACTACTACTACTACTGCTGCTACTAATACTACTACTACTACTACTACTACTATTAATAATAATAATAATAATAATTAATGTTATTATTATTATTATTATCATACTAGGAAAGAAGAAGCAACCTTCTGCTTTGATTGCGTGTCTTAGCTTGCTCTTTAATTGATGTAACTTTCACTATATCTTCCCGTCTGTTTCTCCATCTGCCTATCTGTCTATCTGAATGGTTGGTTGATGGAATTCCTCTGTTTATTTGTCTGGTTCTGCCTGTCCGTTTGTCTTCCCTTGTTTGTTCACCCGGTTGTATCATTGTATGTTTCCGCCTTCTCCCCATTCATCTAATTGCCAGTGTATGTGTGTGTGTGTGTGTCTGCGTGTGCGTCTGTGTATATATATATATAGATATATATATATATATATATATATATATATATATATATATATATATATATATATATATATATATATATATATATATATATATATATAAGAAGAGAGAGAGAGAGAGAGAGAGAGAGAGAGAGAGATCAACCTCTTAAGGGGACTTCTAAACATAATGTATACCTCACCATGCATCCAGAGTATATTAAGACAGTAAATCGTTGTTACAAATGCACGCACGCATACACCCACCCAATCACGCATTATCTAACCAAAACCGCAACTAACACAATTCCACTGACACAATGATGTGCGTTCCCTTATGATGACGAGCATTAGGTGCCTGTCTCGTCTTCAAACATTTTTGAAAAAGACTCCTCTAAAACATCCCTAGAAACATCTTTTATAAAAGCGTTCCCGCCGAAGAATAAGAAAAAAATACCTCCTACAAAGCAGCTCTTCTTTAGTTTATTTGTTTAACTTCTGTCGCCAAACTGTCGCCGCCGTCGGCCAGGCATCGGCCCAACGTCGGCGACAGCTCAATGCAAAACCGATTACGAAATACAAAGGGAAAATCGCCGAGTGGGCACTTTCTATTGGTAAAGTAGCGACGAGCCGTGGCACAAAGCGACCCAGTGATGTGTTACCAAGGCGAGCCGAGAAATTAGGAGCGGCTGATTGTTACAAATGGCATCAGGTATTCAGTTTCTCGGTGAGAATGTGGCGACCTCTGGTGGTGGTCTTCTCTCGTCGTCTCCGATGTGAAGCTAACGGTTTTATTCGATGAGTCAGGACAATTGAGTTTCTATTTTATGAGGAAATTGGTCGATGGGCTAATCGCCAGATAGGTTAAAGGAAGTGAGTGTGGCTACATACGTGTGTGTGTGTTTGTGTTTCAGTCTGTCTATTCGTGGATGCCTGCGCCAGCGTGCTTTACGTGTTCAACTGAAGTACGAAAAACTTGTTTACGGTGCTAGGTTACAGTCTCTCATGCTTCTAGTGTGCTGTGAAATATGAAAACGCTCCCATATTACGGTAATATCTGTGTTAAATGAGCTGAACGATCTCCGAACATAATCAGACGAAGTGAAAGATGAAACACACTTTCAGCCGTATTCCACTTGGGATTTGAACCCCGTTGCTTGACGTATGTGTCTGCTCGCATTGTAAATGGTCGCCATCGTTGTAGTCCAATCGATATCATCATTAATGGATGTTGATGTTGAGAATGATGCTGCTGAGGAAGAGGACGAAGGTGGCAACGACCAGGGCGATGAGACTACCTGTGTGAGGGACTGTAATATCTTCATGCAGGAAGAAGGCGACCTTGCTGCATTTTGGATGCAATATTGATGCAGTCCTCTTTCTGGTTACACCATATGATGCAAGGTATTGCGGGCGTATCGCCCCCCCCCCCCATTTGTGGTGTCCTTCTAGGCAAGTTTACAACAATAGGGCTTATGACCTGGATCCAGTGACACACCAAAAACAAATACTCATCTCTTCTCATATATGGCATCAGACGTCATTTGGGAGATCTTCTGAGACCAACTTAGCATCATTAGGATATATTCGTTATCTCGAGCGACCACTTATGGGATATCGAGGCTCAGCCACATCCAAACGACGAGGTTTCCAGAAGAGAGAGTCTCGTATCCGCGCTCCGAATGCCTTACTTCTTCGAATGGCATTTAGTACGATGATGACCTTTGATGGTTCTGATCCCCTTCCTCGGCACTATACACTAACCGCCACAGACCTGTGCACTACCAATCCCTAGTGTACCTAGAAGATCGTTGTTGCTCGACGCTCTCTGGATCATCAACCAATCCCTCGGGTTTGTCAGATGAAACTAATACCATCTCCTTTAGATAACCAATGTTGATTGGTAGACGATAAACTTAGTTGTGACTAAAAGTAAACCAGCTCGCAATACGCCAGTATTTACTTTTTTCGCTTAATTATTGCATCGTGAAATTACAAATTTTCATTACCACGGCAGCAATTTTTCAATAATGTTTCCTTATCATTAAAATGGCTCGATGCTTGAATGCGTGGTCTCCAAACTATGGGTCACACGTGACCGATGCTCAACAGCACGTGAACCCAAGCTGACTGCGTCATTTCACATTTTCACCGTAAGGCGAACGGCTTTGCTAAATCGGCGGAAACCATTACAGTATTACTCCCCTATAACATGACTGACGCGATCGGAAATGCTGGCCGCGTTATCAGCAAACCGCGTTATAGACAAGTGACCATTTTGGACGATTACCTGCTTGTTGCAGCCTTGCGGCAAATTACCTTGTCTTCGTCCAATTGTGTCACTACTAATTTACAGTATTTGGGATTAGACAAGTCTTAGAATGCGAAGTGGAATGCTTGATGAGGCATGCTATTGGTTGTATTTGGTTTTCGATTAGAGGTGAAACAACTTGATTAATTATGGAGACAACTTAAATATATATGACCATAATAATCACCATCGGTTTTAGCATTATTACTCCGATAGCATAGAGACGACAGAGCTATAAGTTCCAGTTCAAATCCACGTCTCATCTGTACAAGTGGGATGTTCATAGCGTTATTGTCCTTCGTTCATATGTTGCCAGTGTTACAACAGTAAACAATATAGTCACACACTCGTTCAATCACTCATTCTATTAACCTAATTTTGCAAGAAGCTATACAAATGATGGATATGGGTGTGGGGTTGATGATAATAATAGTAATAGTTATTATTTAAAAAACAATTTTTTTTATTTATTATTAAGCAGGACTCCCACATTGATCATATAAAATTACATCATTGTGTTGTCAATTTCTTTACCAACTCGCTGCCATTGACTCACGGTAGACTGTGTCCACGATCAGACCTCGTTCGCTTACAGTAAACGATCCTTACCCAATCAACTCGCTCAACATTGACCTGTCAGGGTTCATGAAAACAATCTAAAAAGGATAGGACGTGTGGGCGGCATAGGATAGAAATAGGCCGCGGTGGGCTATGGTCTGCGGGGTAATGAAGGAGGTGGGCATATTGTAGGGCGGGAGTTGGGCGAAGAGTTTCGACAAAATTGATGATAATCAGGTGGGTTATGGAGGGAATGGGAGTCGGGGTGTGGGTGAAGGCTACCATTGGAGGAAGGGGTAACATTTTTTCAGGGTAAGGTATCGGCGCTGTTTCACCTCGCCACGTATTACACCGACAACGAGAAGGCACTAACTAAGTCTGTGTTATTCCTCCGTCACAATAACTTTTATCACCTGACTGTAACAATAACATAATGGATCGTCTGAAGTGGTCGGCCGTATACGACAATATATCACGATTTATCACCGCGTCTGACGATCTATCACAGTATAACAATAATTCCATAGAGGGAGCTTTGTCGGCAGACCTAACTGTTTCCTTCTGTAATGTCTTATGTCTTACAAGTGAGACCTCTCTCTCCATCTCTCTCTCTCTCTCTCTCTCTCTCTCTCTCTCTCTCTCTCTCTATATATATATATATATATATATATATATATATATATATATATATATATATATTAATTAAGCTGGTATATGGGCCTCCCGAGAGCTTTAGTGGATTTTACCTTAAAATCCAGATTGTGAGATCTAGAGCAATCACTCTTCGTAAAATGTCCCGGATGTGATCAGCAACTAAACCCAACAACAACAATAACAATAACAAAACCAAATGCCTAAATTAGCGAAAGCCACCTGGTTACTATGGCTAATTGTCTATTTCGGTCACTTGAAGCCATTCAGTTGACCATGCCAATGATAATTTATAAGATACCGTGTTGCGTAAAGCGGCCACGTATCTAATTTGTTCTAGAACCACCTGTTTAGGGCCGTTCCATTCAGTTCTCACAATCCCTCTGCGACTAGCCACCAAACGTCCAATTGTCGACGGCGGTTGTAGCTAAACAAATCAGCCAATCAGCAACGGCCATAATCAGATCGACGCATGTTATTATCTCCTTTGAAGAAACAAGTGAAGCTTTAATAAATAAATCTAGATGCTCGTCAAAATGGCAGCTCATCGGCCAGAATTAACTCTAGTCACATCAGTGGATTGAATTACAATAGTCGCACTTAATTCGAATGGGCTTGATTAAATCTCGATTTCGAATTAATCGACTTTTTGTGTGTTTTAGATCCTTGCACATATTAACTGCGAGCGAATACCACAGACCAAATTCGAGTTTGCGCGATTTGATCAGTTCGGACGCTGTACGATAGGCAACTTTTACGATCCATTTTTCCAGATGGAAGGCTCGAATGCCAACATTGGCGGCGTCTGTGGGAGTCTGGTCATCGGATGTCCATAGGATGTAGTCTCTCCGCCGGGGGCTCCCCAGTTCAGCTTTTAACCTAAGGCGAAACAAAACATCCACCTACCCATCCACCCACTCACGCACTAGCGGACTCACCTACCCACTCATTCAACCATCCACACATTCATTTATCCATCCAATTATTCTGACCCCCCCCCACTTTGACATACGCCCTCGCTGCTATACAACCCCCCCACAGACCCACGAACCGATCCAATCATCCACCCATCCAAACACCAACCCATCAATCCACCCACCAACTCATATATTCACTCACTCACTCACTCACTCATTATTTCAATCACTCATTCATTTCACTCACACAAACACACACACACACAAACACACACAAACAAACTCGTTGTCTCAAAAAAGTATTAACAGATAGTTTAATAATTTAACATTTGACGGATTCTTATCAAGTTCGATGAAGATAAGGACGCTACATTTTTAATAGATCGTTTCATTTCCATTATAATCTACCACGTATCTCACTCAGCCTATAGTTTTAGACCAACGACACGATTCCCACTTTGATGATAAAAGTTGGCCAAAATCAGGATTCACGCCCCGTCTCCTCATTGGCGATTCTTCCATCTAAATAGTGTACGCTTCGAAAAGGTGACACTCACTCGAACCGTATACGAATAGATAACCTAGCGTCACCGGTAATGTGACCTTTAATCGCTTGACACAAACGTTTATTTGTGTTTCTTTCGTCTGATTTAAGAGCGAAACACATTATAGAAACAATACACTAGAGACATTGAAATTGAACGAAAAACGTTATTATGATGTCACATCGCGTATGTGTCACTTATAAAATACACTGACACTTACACGGCCCATTTAGCATACCGTGTACACAAAAGTGGCCGTAAAACATCAATCATAATACTGAATCTTACGATATGGTCACCTTGTTACACAGAGTCAATTGTACAACAAGGAAGACCTATTTATGCTATTATCGCTTTCTTTCTTACAATCTCCATTATCATGGTACGTCATTTCCGTTGAGCCGCTCGCTACTCAGACTGACGTTTTGAGTCATTTTATTTACTTCAAACGTGGCGCCACTGGTGCCCGAAATTAACCGCTTAGAGCCGATTCGACCAGAAATAATCGACGGCGATCGATTCAATTTACAAACGAAGCCACTACACGGCGTGGAAGCCATTAGAACGGCGAAGCCATTAGAACGAAGACGAACTCACTTGGTCGGAATGCGGTACTCGCGAAGAAAACTCGGAAATCGAACAAACCCGAAGATAGCGCTGGATGAGAAACTGATATACAGAGACATCTATCGGCATGGTACTGCACCAGGCCGAGAGTGAATTAAATGCTTGTTGTACTTGATCTGGGATAGCTATAATAGGTAGATGATAATCAGTGTGTACTTGATATAGAAAAGTTCTTATAAATTAGACTGGAATTATAGCATTCGAACTATTACTACTACTAGTAGTAGTAGTAGTACTTTCATTACTATTGTAACTACTGCTACTACTACTGCTACTACTACTACTACTAGTAGCAGTAGTACTGCCACTACTATTATTACTACTACCACTACTAATACTACTTCTATTACTACTACTACTACTATTACTACTACTTCTAGTACTGCCACTACTATTGTAACTACTACTACTAGTACTACTACTACTATTACCACTACTATTACTAATTCTACAACTAATAGTAATTATATAAAAATGACAATGATAATGATAATAGTAATATTAATAATAAGATTAATATGAATAATAATAATATATTTAATAAATAACCCTTACTGGTAGAACCATTTAAAGGCGCTGTACGGTGAAATAACTTTATCACATATAGCTAGACTCCTGATGTTTTAAAAAACAGTTGAGGTAATAATAAGAAACTTTATAAATAATATATCAGTTCAACTATTAAAGTAAGTTTGGTAAAAGTTGTCTAATTGTGGTACTCATCGTAAGGAGCTTTTTTTTGAGGGGGGACAAAAGTCAGACATGTTTTAGGTGTTGTAGTTGTTGTAGGGGTAGTTTATATTTGATACTCGCTGTACTGGATCTAAAGTTCGCCGATTATTGGTGTAAGCGCATTACTGGACGCTGATTGGTTGTTTTCGAAAAGGCATCCGTGGATAAAATGGGGCATTTATGTAATAATTATATTATTACAGGTTATACTGATCAGATTTATCATTCGTCGACCATTACCCGGGATCAGCTATGCGATGATCGACTACTATTCAGGATCAAGAGCCATCACCGGAT